>OZ023156.1:15146952-15259452 GCA_963678695.2 Diplodus puntazzo | reverse complement strand
CCTCTTCCCTGGCCAGGCTTTTCAATGAACACAATTGGCAAAATTTCTATATGAAAGGCAGTAAGAGATGACGTCCTGGTAACTGCCTTGGCGACTCCTACTGGTTGGTCTGGATGCGTGTTAGATGGAGAGTAGGGGAATCCGAAAAGAGAGAAGCTCCGTGCTGCTCTGCCAGTGAAACTCCCCGCTGGCAGGTGAGAAGAAGCAGCTGGTGACTCCACGTGTACCAGGTGAAGCACATGGTAGTCAACACCCTCCTAAAGTCACCAGTAGGAGTTGGCAGTGACATGAAGTGCAGCACACAGGGGAATTGGCGACAAAGAAGTCGATACTTGCCAGATACGCTAGTTGCTAGGTACCAAACTGTTTGAGACATGTTTCCACTGACTTGGGTCTAATCATGGAACATCCCAGTACATGTCGACACACGTAATGTGACGAAGTGTACTTTCATAATTGCCAGTTGACACCAAATATACCCCATAAGCTTTGCCTTAGTCACTTTGCAGGAAAAGTACACTGTGAAATATATGGTGCAGTATTGGGAGTCAAACTAATACAATTGTAATAGCATGAACTTGAACTGGGTTAACATGGTATTCTTGTTTTTCTTTCACAGACTGGGAGGAAAGAGAAAGGTGACCCGTTGAACTCAGCCATTGACAAGATGACCAAAAAGACCAGGGATCTGCGCAGACAGGTGAGTACATGTTTCACACTACATCTCAATCTCAACCTTGTAAATACTGGATAAACCTTTTCTTAAAGAAGACTTATTTTTTATTTTAACGTCTCTGTTAAGGTTAGGGCTGACGGGATGTCCTTTTTTTCTTCTTTTTGTCTAAAACAGCAATGGCAAAAGTTTCTCAAATTGGAGAAAGAAGTGTATTTGTTGGGGACTATTTTCAGTGGCAGATTGGTTTCATTTGTTCCATTGGTTGTGGAAACCATTGTGCCAATGTTTACTTTAATTAGGGAACATGTCAGAGTGGAGTGGAACATTTTAGCACATCAATGCGTTAATGTTTTTTGGACAACATTAAAGGTATATTGTACAGAGGAATGTGCTACAGTAAATCAGGCTTTGGCTGCAAAAGCAATACTTAGAATCCATTCACTGTTGGTTTGGGTTCATTCATGACATGCGGTGACAACAGCATATGAATAAATGTATTTTTTAATGACCTCACTGAGTGCCAGAAGCACTGTATATAGATACACATCCCTATGTTAATTAACACTAATTCACAGTATTTGTGAGATACAAGACCAGAACACGTCCTTGTTCCTGCCATCAGAGGTTAAATATTCAATACTTTATAGCGATCACAGTACCACCATTGGCGAGACCATTGACAAGTCACCAGTAACAGGTTGAAAATACAGAGAAATACACATTCTTTATGTGCAACCACGGCAAGAAAGGTAAAGTATTTGGAGCACACACAGGAAAGACATAAGGAAATTATCTAAGATTCAAACTCATTCATAAACAATCAGGACATCAGTTACAGTCCTTGAATACATATACACTCCCAAACAACCATGTTCTTTCATTCAAACCAAGGTTTTTTTTATTTTTATTTTTTTTCTGTGGAAGAGGCACTCAAGCAAAATTGACGATAGAAACTACCTGCACAAAGTAGCTGCACTTGCGTCCTCTCTGACCTATTAAGACCAGGGATCATTACAGATGGGAAGCTTTATCTCCCCCTCCCACTGGGAATTTGGTGGGGCTGCCTGACAGACTGCCAGGCAGTACTCATTCTGACAGGATGTTCTATTGACTCAGGGGTTGGCTTGACAGAATAGGCAGTCTGTTTGAGCTTTGAGTTTGGATGGGAGGGCAAATTTACAGCTCACATGCAGGCATTGCATAGAGATGCGATACTGTAATTATGTCAAAACGTTTTGAATTTAGCGAGTCAGTGGCGCCGTGTAGAGACACAAGACCTTCCTGAAGGGAGGAGCACAATTGTGCGTTTGAGCTTTTCAGTCTGCGGCGTCTCCATTGTGAAAAGGAGGGATCAAATATTAGAGCAGACAAGCACAAATGATAGACAGCGTTTGTGAAATGAGAGCAGGTAAGACTGAACAAGCTTTGTGACAACACCGCCAGAGAAATGTGGCATTGTTTTTTTTTCTTTCATCCTGTTGTTTATACATACGAGACAATGCTAAGCTGTCTGTTATCCAGGGCAAATTCAGTAGATGTCAAGCATGTCTTTCCTACCCCTGTTTTGTTTTCTTAGTAAATGTAAATTTCGACAACACTACCCAGCCTAATGGAGACAACGCAGGGTAGCATAACTATGCAACATTTTGCATTATACAAGTATTAAAAGAATGTTTGATTACACACACGAAAATAAAAGTATATTTTCTACACAAACAAGATAACTCAAGGATGTGCAAGAAAATGTTGAACCAACCTTCATGAATCTAAAAGCCTGGCAACACGGTGTTATTCCTGTCTCCATTCACAATGATTACATGTTTGCTCTTTATTTACAATACATACTAATCATCTGTATCTCCCGAAGAAAGACTTTCAATCACAGCTGAAGTGTCTATTCAGAGCCATGCTCCTTCAGTCATTATTTTATCTTCTTGATGAGATTTACACACTAGCCTTTGGATAGTTCTGTTTTTTGCAATTTCCCTTCATGCACGTGCACAAAGACACAAACATACGCAGACGTACACAGACACACACACACACACACACACTGAAATTAACATACAGAATGTTCTTACCAGCTAAAAGCAATATGAAAAACTCTATGTGCATTTTTTTATTACCCAACAACATTGCATTGAGACAACGAGCTGCTTTATAACAAGACCTTGCCTTTGCCCACAACTTCATCTCCATAGGTCAGTGCCCCTTATGCCTTACCAGCCTTTTCGCAGCAGGTGACTCTCTGCTTTCCTGCTGTACATCTGGTGCTGGCAGCAGCAGGGCCTCTTCCATGCTGACCCTCTGAGCCAAGTTGTAGCTAGTAATGACGACAGCAATGATCATTTCCCTGCTATCCAACTATCCATTGTTATTTTAATCACGATAAATACTAAAAATGTGTTATATATTGTGCCTTTCAACGCAACATCTAATTATCAACAAATTATTTCAAGGTAGGACGTACATGAGGCAATATTTTGGAGCCATAACCATAACTAAATATGACCGGAATTAGGATTGAAATTATGGCCACCTCTGGTCTCAAAGCTAGGTGTAGACTCTGACTGTAATGGACATCTTGAGAGCTTTTTAACTTAGGACCGAACAAGTGATTCAGTTGTCTTACACAGAGGTATTTATTAAAGCTCAATTGAGGAGAAAATTCTAAAGGACATGAGTACTTGACCCACAAGACATACTAAATCTCTGAATGAGGTTACTCCTCACTCATCAAGTCTAAAGAAAAACGTTCATCCTTATCGTAGTTACTGAAAGTCATGTTGTATGATTCTCAGGTCCTATGTAGCGCTCTCTAAGAGGAGGGAGTCTGTCTGTCTGTAAGAGTACGAGGTAAAGCAAAACATATCAATGGCCTTGGTTGCTCTCAGAGACGGAGGCAGCCTTAACAGGACAGCTGCCCCAACTGTTAAACCTTTGGAGACACAGAATGAGGGACAGGCCATAGCCTGCTGTTTTGCTAAAGTGACCTCCTATTCTTTCAATTTATTAAAAACTTTGAGAAAGCAAAATAGATGTTTAAAAACAATGAGGAACTTAAAATTAATACGTGTGAGTCAGTAAAATTGCAAGGTCGGATTAGAAATATTGCAAGACAGTTACAGAAACTAAAACCAA
The DNA here is from genome assembly GCA_963678695.2 of Diplodus puntazzo. Classification (NCBI taxonomy): domain Eukaryota; kingdom Metazoa; phylum Chordata; class Actinopteri; order Spariformes; family Sparidae; genus Diplodus; species Diplodus puntazzo. Next base: position 15,255,635 of record OZ023156.1, on the reverse strand, counting down.
CTTCTTAAAATGATTGAGAAATATGGCATTGACAATTACTTCAAGTGCTGTCATTAGATCGAGAGCAAAGCATTAACCTCAGTTACAGCATGCTGCTTTTTTGCTGATTTTCATGGCAAGAGATTTCTGATCTTCTAAAGAAATGTATTTGATTATCTTTCACACTGCTGAAGCAGGCAAAAATATAAATATATATATATATTTAGTTTATATATATATATATATATATATATATATATATATATATATATATATAAACGAAGAATATCAGATGAACATACATTGTGGTTGAAGCAAGGGATGAAGTGGTTCAAACTGAGCAAAAGCACATGCATTTGTCATAATAACAGAACAGGTGAAAAATGTGTACTTACTCAGCAGATATAATACCTGCATTCACAAAAAAAAAGAGATATATTACATCTTTAGTTGCCGTTTGAAATGAGAACACTTTAGCCTCTGGCCCTTTTTGAGAGCAGGCATTGATGAAGAACAAGCACTACAACAATGTCAGGTATCACTGCTTGTATTTTTATTTAGCATGTACTCAACAAAGGAGAAGTCTGTTTCACTAGAAACAAAAAAGAGGGTGAGAGATGGACAGAAAAAAAGATGGACATAAAGAGCAGACAGTACTTAGCATGATTGTTGAGGATTTGAATATATTTCCTTCTTTAATTAGCATTCAAAAGGTAACCAACCTGACATAGTTGTTGGAAATGAGCCATTTGTTCTACCCCCCTGTCATCCGGCATGTAATGAATGCATCTGTCAAGTCATCTCTCTGGGCCCTATTTTGACTGATGGCTGATTCCAGGATTCCCTATAGCACAACTGCTTCACATATTTATTTATTTATTTCTCTCTTTCCCTGAATCTTTCTGCTTTGGGATGTTGAAATCATTTCCATCCCTGCCATTAGTTTGTTGATTAGTGCAGCTGTTTTTAATTGTTGAGGGTTATCGTGTAAAGGAGGAACAGCTGCCACAAATCTTGTCAGCTGTAACTCTTTTGTTTGGACTAACAATCTGTGAATCCGTTCGCTCTTTTCCTGCAAAAATGTTTTGAGGCTACGCATTAAAGTTTCATTAGCTATATTTGTGCAAATTCCCTGTCAGCTCAGGCGCTGGAAAATGCACATCTATTGTCACAGGCATCATGTGTTGATTAGTTATGTTTTTATAGAATAAACACCAATAATAAAAAAAAATAATAAAAAAGATGACTACATGACAACTTGCGCGAGAAAGGAATCACTTGTGAATTGAATCCCACAGAACATTATTACCCAACTCTGCAGTTCCCCTTAGCTCAATGGAGAGTTTCAGCTCATTGTTTTGATTTTACAACCTGCAACTTTTTCTGCCACAGTTTACTCATACAGTACTACTCTCATCCACATCAATTCCAGATGCAGCAGGTTGTTGTTTAGATGCATTCTGTGAGTATGCTACCTGCCAGCAGCAGACAATTGAAAGGGAAAGTTTGCTGGTTATCAGGCAGCTTGCAAGAGATTTTCCTCGGTAGGTGTTACAGACAAAAGACAAAGCTAAAGCAAGAGTGAATATTGAGTTTATATTTGCCAGGTAGCCAGAGACATGACGCCAAATGAAAGTAAATGTTGCTCTCTGTCTGTTTTTTGTTTAAATAGGCAACTCTTTGCTAGCAAGTTTGCCGTATTAACTTTATAATGTCATAATATGTCTGTGTTGTCTTTACAGTCAGTGCATGTTTGGACATGAAATCAGATGTGTGCCGTGGCGGTTGGCCTGCTGTTGCTAGGATGTAGAGTGGGTCACCTACTGATTACAGGGTTGATGTCTCTATCCCCACTTCTCCCCTTCCACATATGTAGGTGTCCTTGGGCTTGACACTGAACCCCGGGCTCTCCCAGCCACAGGGGATGCACAAGCCAGCGTTTTTTTTAATGATTGATTAAATGCCTTGATTAAATGGGGGCAGTTGTGTCCGGAAGGGACAGAGCCTATGCCACATCAAATGCAGATCATAGAAATCAGATTTTCCGGGCAGGTTACATGTGCCTGGTTCATCAGTGAGATTGAGCAGCAACACTTTTCCTAAAGGCTTGGTGTCATCGGTGTTAAATGTTCTAATATTCCCCGACTTCTGTACTGAGCGAAGCATGGACTCCAGGGTTCTGCCTCTATGTTTAATACTGTATGTCACCACACACAACTACAGGCACATATTGTAAATACAATGGGGAATCTTTATGTAATGTAAAACAGATAATTGTTGTATTATATCTAGAGATGGGTACCGAATATGGTACTTTTATTGGTACCGACCGAATTCCCCCCGAAGTACGGAGTATTGATTCACGTGAAGTCAATCGGTACCAGATTTCGGTACCTGAACGCACCTTCACGGGCGTCAGTTAGAGCGGAAGTCGCTTGGACGGGACATGGACTGAGCGTAAAGTACGTTGCATTCCTTGTCGGAAAGACAACAAGTTTGTCTTCAAAATAAGAGCTTTACATTGCACCCCATTGGAGTTTAGAACTGGGTTCTTAGCGAGGGGCTTTTAATTTGAAAGTAGCAACTGGTAGTAGCTTGCCGCTACGACACAAGCGGACAATGAAGACAGCTCAAGAGACTGAGGAGACGCTGCATCTCCTGGATCTCAGCGGCTGTTCAGTTGCTCATCTTGACGTCCGCGGATGAAGTGATGGACTGACTGCTGTGATCAGCTGTTTCCTGGTTTTAAAAATCTCCGGCTGTGTGTCGCACCATAGACATATATACACAGACGCCTCATTGAGCGCTGGACCGTACGTCAACGTCGCCGCCATATTGGAGGAGGCAGCTCAGCCCCGTGAACTAATACGAGTCAATGAAGTGAACTTTATAAAGCTCACTTCTACAAAGTGCCATAAGTAAATGCCTCTCATTTACACATTCACACAAGTACGGATATATTCAGGAAACAGATACGAACCAAAAACAACGTCTGTAACGTTCTCTGATGACTATAAACATTAAGTACTCCTTATGTTCAGTGTACAGGTCCGCACCGAACCACAATATGTACTTTTATAATGTTTTTACAAGTGTTTATAGCTGCTAATGTATGTAACGCTGTTACTGTGATGATATATGACAGTTAAATATTTAATCTGTGTCTATAACCAGATCCTGACATGTAAATGTGACATCTTTCTGCCATACTGTCAACTTGTTTAATTAAATTTAAGTTTAAATAACTTTTAATACTTTTTAATAACTTTTTAACACTTCATTGATGCCCAACGAGAAACTGCAGCGTTACAGATGCTCCCATTCAAAGTCAAGAATATACAGAAAAATACTACTACTACTACTAATAATAATAATAATAATAATAAAAACTATATAAGGTGCGTATTTATAATAGTAGCCCACTGCAACTTTACTCTTTTTTTACTATAATTAAATGTTATTTTATACAATATCATATGTTATAATGTTCTTTCATGGAGTATATCTCTACTCTGCTGAAAAAAAGAAAGCAGGCTCACTGCTGCTGCAGTTTCTTATCTTGATTTGCAGACTTTGTTAATTATTTGTCGCCATGATTGTTATTATTAGTACTTAGATCATCAATAATCAAGCATAATGTGACCATGGATAGACACTTCAACAAATATTCAAAATTCAGAAGTTTTGACTATTTTTTTTATATACAAAATAACTTTAATTACCACACATATATGCAAAAAAGTACCGAAAACAGGTACCGATATATACCAGTACCGATTCACAGGTACCGAGTATCGGTACCGTATCGGTTCAAATGTGAAAGGTACCCATCCCTAATTATATCTGAAAACCATAAATCTATATCTGACTACAACTGAATAAGTTCAGTCAGTTCAATACAACATGAAAGGTTTCACTCAGTTGCATGGTTTGATCATGTTATCAGAATGTAAAAAAAATAAAAAATAAAATGCGGTAGATGCAGGTGATGGGCCACTTTTTGCAATGAGCAACATCTGTAAATACGATTCTCCTTCAGGAACACAAACACTTCAATGTGTCAGCACGTTTATGCACCCTCTCCTAGTTTCTAAAACTGTATTCCCCCAGCTTGTGTTTTATTTTGCAGGCAACATTAAATGAAGGCTCTGAGATGAGGTGTCTAATGTGTTTGTCCTTAGATTGTTGATAATCATTCAGTCCCCATATCCCCCTTTCATTCCCCCACTCTCCTCTCACTAATCGTCTGCCCATGCTCCCTGATAGATATCATATATGAGAGCTATTACTTAATTTTTGATTTGCTCAGGCTGTTTCCCCTCAGCTGTGACTCCAGCCGTTTATGGTGTGATTGCTCTTGACATTTTAATAAGAAACTTTCCTGTGCTGACCCTAAGGTACCCGGCACTATGTGTTCTGAATCACAAGCAAAATGTAAGAGAAATGAAAATGCAACTGTAAACATTCAGAAAGACAGTGCAGTGTGCCCTTTTCAGATCAGATTCATGGTATCTACCCTTGGCATGGGTTAAGACTCTACTTTATTGTAAACAACTCAAGCTGACAGAGTTTGCCTCTCGAATTCATGTGTTTACACATGATTATTCCGTCAGTATTTTTTCACTCCTTGAACATGAATATATGTATCTGTTTTTGAGTTATGAACTGAACACAGGGGGTGTTCACAACAGTTTCCCTCATGTGTGTATTTTTGTGACAGAGCAGGTGTCTAATCACGCAAAATGCAAACATTCTCCACACTGAAAAGCAAATTTGCCAAATTAATGAATATCTCATTTTTGAAGAACCACAGACATCCCTTTCATCAATGAGCAACACACATATTTGTCTGTCAGGTTTTGTTAAGCATATGCATCTTTCTGATTATGTCACAGAGCTTCCTGTTTGTCACTTCAATATCAGGTGGCTTACGCTGCTCTCTCCTCTTTCTCATCTTTGAATAGCAAGAGTAGACCCGTGCAGGCTAATTGCACAATTTCTCAAATTATCAGAATTCTGGGATGGAAAAGTCATTAACAGCAACCATTTTAACAAAATCACTCAACTTTCGAGTCCTAGTTTTTTTTTTGTTTTTTTTTTAATTGAAAGCACAAGCTTCCATTAAGGAACTCAACCACATGAACATTAATTTGTTATTTCATTAACTCACATTGAACCAGAGTCATTCAAATGTTTCAGTAATACTGCTTAAAATGTAGGGTGCAATGTGACTCTGATTATGTTTATTATTGATTATCACAATACGGCACAAGTGTGAGGACACACAAACATATCATTCCAAAACTACGGACATTAATATTCTGTTACAACAGCCTCCAATCTTCAAGGGAAGCTTTCCACAAGATCTTGGAACCTGACTGCAGGGATTTATCCCATTTAGCCACAGGACCAGAAGTCAGCTCGAGCACTGACGTTTGGCGATAAGGTCTGGCTCTCAGTTGTCCTTCCAATTCATCCTTGGTGTCGGGTGGTATCGAGGTCACAGCTATGTCCAGGCAAATTCATAAAAAAAAACATTTCATTATGGACCACATGTGCGGAAGTTTAGTTTTGACCTTGGTAGAGGTAGCTTTAAACAGCTTCTCATGGGCTTTACTCATGTGCTTGTCGCCCCTGCTATGTTGTAACATGAGAGAGTGCACCCAACAATTGTTGACACACAGTCAGATGTGTACTAATATCTCGAATATCAATCCAAACATGTCCATGTAACCATATAATGAACCTTTATCTTTCACAGTCGCAACAGCTGTCTTGACTGACTGCTATGTTTCACTCCCAACACATCCCCTTAGCCAACATGCTCCCAGCTAGCGCGCTAATAGCATCCTGGTAGAATAAAATCTATGTATGTATGTCTGAAAATGAAATGCCCATAACACCCATAGCAGAGTAATCTAGAATATTAATATGTAAAACAAAATCCCTTGCATTTAGAGCTTGAAACCACCAAGGCACGACTGGGCAGACAAATAGTAGCCCCACTAACTTATAATGAGCGGAGCTTTTGCTATCTGTTGGAATTTCAGGTCTATATGCTTTAAGTGTTAGTGAAATACAGAGGGAGTGTTAGAGGAGAGACGGTGGGGGTGGAGCATGGAGGGAGGTGAGATCTGAAAGATTGAAGATGGATTTCTGTGGGAGTGGTGTGTGGGCATTAGAATGCTGATGGTGCAGGAGAGACTGCGACTTGGGAAATCACTCGTCTGTATCATTTCTTCACTCAAACCCACCGTCAGAATCAGTTTCGCTGTTGGGCATTCATGAGTATCCTGAGGCCGAGCACTCTCTTACACATATTCTATGCATATGCACCTGTATATGCCATCAACCAGTGATCGCTCTTCAGTACCAACAAAAACGTCTTGCAACCTACAGGAGTATTTCTACCCAATAGTTGTTCAGACATGTTTTCCAAACTTAGATCAGTCCCTTCATTCGTTCTTTTAGATTTATAAAAGCTCATTACCACCAGACTTGTTTTACTTTTATTCATTCAGGAACACTCTCGTCATTTGCTTAAATCATTTATTGCGACAAATGATATACAGTTAGGCTTAGCGCTGAATGCTCCGCTCAAGGAGCTCCCCGGATTTGACAAGCAGCATGCTAGGTCAATCTGGGGAGCGCAATGCATACCCCCTGCAGGAGTAGAGTCGTAGCAATTAGATAAATTGAGCCGTTTTAGATTCAGAATAAGCAGGTGGAGGCTCGGGTGGTGTGGCAAGCTTGCCGGCAGCGGCGATGTGCATGCAGCAGTGTTGAAGGAGAGATCAGTGAATGACGGCTTGGGTTTAAATGGACCGCCTAATTTGGAAGAGTGACTGTGGTTGGTCGGAGACTGGAGCTAATCTGATCAGCTGGCTGTCAGCTGACTAAAAGCCGTTTCACACCAAGTGCGAATTACCGTGCGGATTCTTCGCACGGAAATGTATAAAAAATGATTTCATGGGTTATAATGGGAGTTTGCACACCAGGGCGGAACTTTCGTGCGGCTAAAAAAATCTCCGGAGCCACTTTGTCGTCTGCGGAATTCCGTCTGCGAAACGACACGCTTGACCAATGAAATCGTTTGCTTTGTAGACGGGAAGTGACATCATACAAAGCAAATGATTTATCTGATAAATGAGCTAATTCTGGTGTCCCAGCTAGAGCTTATCGGGCCCAAAAAATCAAGCCCGACCCGACTCAATTGTGTCCGAGTCCGGCCCGGCCGACACATTAACTGTAATTATCAGCCCGAGCCCGATTTAAACCCGACATTTTTTTTAATACTTGGGCTGTTATAAATGACGTTCTCAACTACAATTCGCGTTACTCTAATCTGACCACTTTTTGCAGTAACGATATATTATATTTCCACACCAGTAATCAGATTAAAGCTGTGCGTTACTATTATTTTTGTCATTTTCCTCAGTAAAAATATACACTTTTGCTTTCTTCTTGCGTCTCGGGGAGTGACGTCACGTGTGCGACAAGTCACGTTTTCAGCATGAGGAAAACTCACGTGTAACACCATGCAGCGACACAAACGTAAACAACAATGGAGGGAGGAGAGAGATGTGTGTTTTCTAGCTGGAAATACAGTCATTACTTTGAGTTATTAGCCGGCTCTGTGGGTGCTGAAGAGCTTGAACACTCCTGTCAGATAATGAACCGCGACGTTTTTTCGTTAGGTGCGAAATTAGGACACAAGAATGCGAACATTTCGCACCGGACTCAGTGTGCATGCTTTACATGCGGAACATTGCTGCACGGATATTCCGCAAATCCGTGCCGCATTTTCGTATCGCACCGGTGTGAAACGACTTTAAAGCTGGGGCTTTTGACTTCCGTGTCCTGCATGAATTTGCGCTGAGCTTCATTATTGTATCAGGATACATTGGACGGACAGAGGACCGCTTTATGACTCAGTTGGCTTTCCAAGTGACTTGCATCACAAATGAAAATTGATTTCTGTACTCTGTAATTACACATTTATTGCAATTATTGCATCTTGATCCTAATATTTTTTTTGATGTAGCATAAATCTTACAATTACACATAAATATATGTATATGCAGCCTTAGTCTGTATTAATCTATGTGACATATAAAATAAGCCTTCCACTGACATATGAATGCATCGTTGCAACATACTAATACTGAATGTTTAAGAAACTAGTGCACTATACCTTTCTGTGTTATACAAAATGAAAACAGTGGCACTGCATTCCTGTTTCAAGAACAAACCTTTTATATGAACATTTTCCCAATGTCATTATTTCTTACGATTCCTCTTTAGTAGGTATTTTTTACCTCTTATTGTGTACTTTGTCACTTTCAGAGGGCGGTCACACTACAGTCAGAACTTGGTCAGAACTGGTATTAATTTATGACACAGTGATAGGCTGTGGGCAAGGAAATTAATTTTCAAAATGCAGCTCAACACCATCTTCCCTCCCCCCCGCAATCACTATATGCTGCAGTAAAAACATTGGTGAGGTAATGACAGTAAGGCCTACAAACTTACCAGGTCTACCTTATAGTGTATTCTTGTAGTGTATTCTGCCACACCTTCCTTCAGTGCTGCAACAGCACTAACATACTGTGAAGATAGTTCGGGCAGTGCAAGATTTTTATCGGCCCTGATTCCTCACCCTTGCCACCAGGTGACAGGATAGCAAGGTTACACAATTGCAGTGATGCAAGTCTGTTCTCAGCTGAGTGAAAAAAGATGCTGTATTCACAATTCAAAAATGCCAAAGTGTATCAGCCTTTCAGAAAAGCATTCAGACATTTTGGTCTTGTTTTGCATCTCAGTACACATCTCATCACATCAGTGATCCGGGATTATAGCGTTCTGAATAAAGGAGGGCTCACAGAGAGTGTGGGCTTCAGGTTATTTACATCATTTGCAGACCTGTCATGTCCACTAGATTGGCCAAATCTAGTCTGTTTCCAGAGGCAATGGTGATGGATTATATGCCCCGAGGATGATATAATTCACCATTGTTCTCCTCCACTCTTTGAACTGGCAATTAAGTTTGTAATTGCTGCAGGTGATTTAAGTGCGAGTGACGGACTTACATATGACCTTTCTGTTGGTTAAATGATTTTTCTCTGTCAGTCACAGTGTCACAGTCTTCTCTAGCCTCCCTCGTGCTGCTTAAACATTTATAATTCAAGAATATGGTCACAGTGTTTGCTTAGCATCTAATTACAGACAAAGGCTTGAAAACTCAAACAAAAGTCTGTCATCCATGTTGTTAATGAAGTACTTTTCATTTTAATGCCATCATTTTTATGTATGAAGAATGATAACTAAACCGACCAGACGAGATTCCTGTCTGTGTTCACATACTCATGGGTGGTGTGCATACATTTTATGCTCTTTTAGTTTGTATAAACCTTAATTATGTTTGATACCGAATTTGCATTGCATATGATGTTGACGTGTTAAATAAATTCTGATACAGGGGGATGAATAATGAACTTGTTCTAGTGGCACAGCTTTTATTCCATTTTGCAGTTATTGTTATGTGTCCATAACAATTGCAATAGCGCAATATATATATATATATATATATATATATATGTATATATATATATATGTATATGTATATATATATATATATATATATATATATGTATATGTATATATATATATATATATATATATATATATATAATATATATATATATATATGTGTGTGTGTGTGTATATCTTTGACAATTTAACAATAATGTTTGAAATGTAGTCTGGTCTGATTATATATACTTATATGTTGTGATGTGATTATTTGTTCAGTTGCATGTTGTTTTACTATCCAACCATGAACTCAACGATCACATATTAAAAAGTTAATTCAATGTGTTAATATTAATGTTTAGGGCTGGGTTTCCGTTATCGAGTAATCACCGGACTTTGACTGGTAAAATCTGCTGAAGTCCGGTATTTATTTTTTTTTTTTTAATATATTTTTATTTCTCAAGAGAAAATCATTCATGTAATGTACAAACATACTGATAGTCGGCTAGCAGTTTGCAATTTTCAAGTACAAATATTAATATGAGTATAAATGAATGAATGAATGCGAAAGAGAAAAAAAAAGGGAAAGAGAAAGTAAATAACATATAATAATAAATAATAAAACAGTGATACAATAGCATACAGCATTTGGTGTACAGGTTCATGCTCTCACCATGCCCAAGAGTATGGTCTGGTATTTTTTAACCCCGCCGGTCAAAATGTCCGGTGAAAATATTCCCTCCAAGCACAATTTGAATTTAATTTACAAGTGAGGATAAGTCAGCTGCAGCTACAGCCCTGCTCATTGATGCCACTTGTTCGCAACGAGACGCGAGCGCTGTAATAACAGCGCTCCGTGGTTATGGAGGCTTGAACATCTCTACAGCCTGCGAAGTTCTCATCAGAGATTTCAGCGAAATCTATCCCGAGTGGGCTAAACTGGCAAAGATAGCCTGTGTGATCCCCATCTCCAGTGTGCCAGCGAGAGGTTTCTCTCTGCAGAACCACATCAAAGCAGCACAGCGAAGTCGCCTGGGGGAGAGCAAGGTGACAAGCCTGATGCGCATTGCAAGTTGTGGGGAGACACTGCACACTTTTGCTATTAATTCAGCTGCTGCACATTTCGCTGCAGCGAAAATGCGTAAAAAGTTAAAAAAAAAAAAAAAAGAACTAAAAAAAAGCCTGAAACACGTCAAGGGATTTTGTTTATATAGAGTTTTTATTGCATATATATTTCAAAAGCATATAACGAACTGACTTTTTTTTTTTATTTCAGCACACCACGTTATTAAAATGGTATGAGCCAGTCCAGATGTGTTTTTTGTTTGCAAATGGTCTTATCTGAGAACAGGCGTTCAGTTTCTTTTTGTTCATGTTAACAGAGTGCATTGTGCAATATTTATTTTAGAAGTTATGCACATGAGTCAATTGACAGTGCTCATTTTATTTGATACAGCCTATACTTTTCAATAAAAAGTTTTATAAATTGACATGCTTTGATATCATTTTTATATATCCTGCATATCATTTATCATTTTAAGCTCAATAAATTCAGATAGGTATTTGACTGGAATTTCAAACATTTGTCCGGTAAATTGAAAACCTGCCGGTCACGTTGTCCGTTGCCAATTTTTTCTAGCGGAAACTCTGGTTTAGGGTATAATCATCAAATTACACTAAAACTTATACCACTAATTTAAACAAATTCATTATCATACTGATGGACTATGAGACGGAAGGTTGCCTCAAAACAAATGGATGGTGGTGATGCATGTGTGGGAATCATATTTAATTTCCCTGCAGTGTGTACTTGCCTGTGTTGGTTTTGGTCTCATGTGACCTACTCCCTCTTTGTATAAGAGAAAGAACTTGTGATGAGGTTTCTGTGCTTTTCCCTCTGGCATCTCATCAGATATCCCAGTGAGTAGCATCAGGGTCCGTTTACTGTCTTATAAAACAACCAGTCCCCTGCCAGTTTGGTACAAAACGATTCCATAAACAAAGATATAAGTCGCTAAGACTGCCCTAGTAAAAGGCCTTATGGGAAAAATGACACCTTACAAGCAATTTACGCTTCAGCCCATTGAGACTTCAACTCCTGTTTTTCACTCTCCCTCTCACTTTGCTTCTGCCTCTGTCCTTCCACCACCAATTTGTTGCTACATCATGTTCATTACAATGCTAACTGATATGTAATCATTGCCAAATGTGAGACGGTGAAGTCATCTGCAATATTAATAATAATATGACCTCTTCCCCATCTCTCCCTCTGTATTCTAGCTGAGAAAGGCAGTGATGGACCACATCTCAGACTCTTTTCTGGAGACCAACGTCCCTCTGCTGGTGCTCATTGAAGCGGCTAAGAGTGGAAATGAGAAGGAGGTCAAGGAGTACGCCCAGGTGTTCCGTGAACATGCTAACAAGCTGGTGGAGGTCAGTCATGAATTATGCATGAGGGTCCATACATATACATATACGTATGCCTATTCTTTTTCACCTGTTAAGAGATTAAAGAGAATCTGCAAGTTATGTGCAAACATATGAGCGATGCAGGTCAGGTCACCATAACGGTGCCTCAAGTAAACTTCGACCAATACACAGAGGTATGATCTCACGATAAAAACTTTCCGTATAAAAATAGGAAGAAAAAAGTTCTATGTCTGAAGCCTAAAAACACATATTAGAAATGGACTATTTGAGAAACTGCAACACAGAACACATTCACATTCATGACGATCACACTGTAAACTAGATATGTAACAATATATAAACTTTATATAACTTGAACCTTTTCAGACAAGCACACAGTGGCACATTACCTCTAGATTCTGCACCGACCTTGTATGCTTACTCTTGCTTCCACTGGTTAAATGCCATACACATAGCTTTTTCTTCCACACAGTGGGGAAATGTTTATAAATGATTTGCAATGTGGCCACGTAGCATAATCGAGGTACAGTACATCACGCTTCTAAGCATGCTCATCCTCTGAGCTGTCTGTGCACATATTTGTGGCTGAAATCGCCTTCCAAGCCACAACTTGAAGCTTCAATCACCAGTGACTCTGGCACGCAGCTTGTTGTGCAATGCCCAACCGCTTTGAGCAATGTTGCTGCTTGCACCTGGAAAGTAGATTTGTTTCTTTTTTCTTTTTTTTTTCCTTTTGAGTTTTCATTCATTCATCATCACAGCTCAACCTCACAAATGTGATGTTATTTATTAAAGTATAATTTAGACACTCCTGGATAAGAGATGAATGTAAGAATTTGATGTCACAAAAAAAATGTTAGCAAATGAACACCTGCCTGCCACTGCACCACCTATCTAAAGATAAAAAATAAATAAATAAATGTGATTATCACAGCAACTGTAAATAAAGCTTTCAGCTGTTTTTTTCGTACTCTATTTACTCATATATAGCGGGGGATAGTTATTGTTTAACTGTGGGAGACTACAGGCATCAAGGGTATGTTCATACACAGATCTACTGTTGTCTTTTTTGCCTCAGTTTGCAGCAAATAGTCATACAGTTATGCAATGCAGAAGTCTTACTCCCACTTTGAATGCAAATGTAATCTAAAAGAATATAACACAGTCCCTCAGACAATATTGAGAGACTCCTGCAGCAAGATTTAGATACAGTTCATGTCACTGCCACATGCTGCAGGCACACTGGCCTTTGTATGCCAATACAGTGTGACAGGTAAGTAATGCAAAAGGAAGGTGTTATTCTTCTTCATCACACATTAAAACTATGTACTGGTGGACTCAAATCCAAAATGTTCTTTGGTACTGAATTGATGGAGGATAGTATACAATGTAAGGTATGCCATTGCAGTTATGGCTGCTCAGAGTTGTGGCCAGTGATCATTGAGGTGTTTCATGATGACAACCCAGGACAAATCTGTTGCACACTATTGGTTAAGAAAGACAAGATGCTTAAGAAGCGGGATTATTGGTCTTGATTAGCCCAGACAACTTCTGAATCATCAGAATAAGCACAGAGTGACTGTAGCCTCTGCTACAGAAGTGCAAAAGCAGTTTCGATAGACCACCGTGAAGGACTTTCAGTTGGGCCCAAAGAAGTAAATCATTAGATGACTCAGAAAGGGGAGTCAGAGTCTTTGCAAAGTGGGTCTCAGCAACGTAGGATTACCTCAGATAGAGATGCTGTCAAGCATTTAAAGGAAAACTTTGATAAACTCCTTTTCCCAAACTACATGACATCTATGGAGGAGGCTTCTATTTTTTAAAAAAAACAGGTATGGCAGGGTGTACATCATTTTTGGGGTATCATACAGCACAGCTAACCGGGGCTGGAAGCTCAAAACACTGCTTTAAAACTCAACGAAATTTTTTGAAGAACAATGCAGTCCAGGTTGTGGAGGTGGTGGACTAACACGATCTTGCAATGATACTGGAGGAGACATGCAAGTTTGCCCTTCGAGTCTATTTATGGTTTGTGGACTGTGGTATTTGGGGTGTCTCAGGCGGGTACTGTGAAAATATGTCATAAAATGTGTCTAGGATTCATTTAGCCATTGTTTAACACCATTGATTGTCCCTAAGACATCTCACCTCTCATCCAAGAGGCTTTTTCAGTTCTGGACTGAGGGGACATAAATAAAGTAGCCTCTTAGAGGAGAGATGAAATGTCTTCAAGAGTCCATTTGCTTACAATACAGCACTTAGTATTATCATGACCTGGATGACTGAGAGCCTTCATCAACCATTGTAAACACTGTGCAAACTATCCATGATTCACAGGCACAGGTCATCTTCACAAACTGTGAAGAGGTGATGTAGAGAAAGAGATGGTGTGCTACTCTGGTTGGCTTTTTAGTCTTTTCGGCACATTCGTTTAAGTTTTATATTATCTGTTATTTTAATTAGGGGTTTGGATTGAGTTTGTTTCTTGGTCTTCCCATCTGCAATGGGGTAGGAGGTAATGTCTCGAGATAAATTCCTCTGACCTTCAGTGGGCTGTGTCTTTTGTTCTCACGACCCTTTAAAAGGAGCCTTTAGAACCCTTTATGCAGGCATCTCTTTACATACTGTCACTTAAAACAGCACTGCTGCTTCCTTTGACATCAGCTGAGAGAATGAGTGATTTATGTGCCCTTTTGGTTTGCCCCAGCTGTTTGCTGATGAGGGAGGATCTGAGTGATGCTACAATCAGAATTTGTCCTTTGCATTCAACATGTTCAAACGCTGTTTACCCAGGGACATTTTAGGTAGATGCATTCTGTTATTCTCATGCAAGTTTTTGTCCTGTGTATCTGTAAGCCATATGGCAACAGTGAGGTATACAGCAGTTGTGTGTATACTAAGGAGCTGGAGAGTAAGCCCCTGTCCATTTGCTGTTCAATTGGCTTATACACATTCTTGTGTGTTGGCAGGCATGAACCCCTGTGCAGCTATTTTAGCACAATTTTAGAGCAAATCATTTCATCTATTTACAAAAAAGCAACTTTATGCTCATAATATTCCGTCTTGCTCAAAAACTACCAACGTCCACAAAACTCTACTTAGATAGAGTTTGCTACATAATCATTCATTTTAATGGCCAGAGTCTGTCAGCTTTGTTTGTCAAAACGAAGCTGTTTATCAATTTGTATTAGCAAATTTGTGGCAAAAAATAGCTATATTGAATATATTTTCGTTATAAAAAAGGGTTAAAAATGTGACATAGAAATGTCTCTGCTTGAAGTCCAGCAGCATTTACAGCCTTGTTTAGAGACATGTGAGCGGCAGTGATCTGTTCAGCATCGTTACTAAAAAACAATATCCATTCATCTGTTTTGACAGCAAACCAGAGCGTTAGAATCATGAGGAGTAAGAGTTTTAAGGTGTCGTGGTACTGAAGCGAGTCTCAGAGTCAACCAGGGCTATGAGGCTCATGTTAACAAGATGTTACATCCCTTTGGTCCCCTAATGCCTCTCTGGCTCACATTTTGCACAGTGGTTCACAGTTGGCTGGACTGGTTACATATTAACATATGTATAGTGGTAGGGGCTTCCTTCACTAAGCAAATATGGCCTCACAAGCATGTTTCAAATACAACAACAATCTATGGTCAAAGGTGGAGCCCCTGATGAGTACATGTTGGTTCATGAGTCCATAAAGACTTATAGAAAGGATCATGTGACTGCTCCTTCTCTTTAATAAGATAGGGCTTTACAGGGTTAAATATGTTTATCATAATGTAACTGGTAGAACAGCACATGCATACACATTTCAGATTATGAGATGATGAGGTGATTCGTCAATAAAGTCTCATTAGAGGTCTGCAGCTGGCAGAGCTATAGTTAGAATGTCTTTTTGGCCAAGTGGTGGAAATGAGTAATCAGTGTGGTTGGACACTAACTATGCTGTCATACGTTAGAAATTAAATGAACAATCTTATTAAAGGAACGTCTGGGATCACTCTTCTAACTAATGTGATGTTTGCATATTAAAATGTACTTTTTATTCATGCAAATAAGGCAATATGTATAATATATATAAAAAGAGAACTGAGAACTATGTATTCACTACAGATAAGAATTTCACTATTTGTTATGTGCCACACTATTTTGCAGTGTTTGTACTAAAAAACGGTGGATCAAAGTATAGTTGCTCTGAATGTATTAATACTTGATAACTACATGACATACCCATACGATCCATCCTTCCATCAGTCACACTGCATTTCTGGTGCCACATTTTGGCTAACATAGAGTACAAGCTATATGGCGGTGCAATGCAGAATTGTATCCTTTAGTCAGAGTGATCATGGACAATACAGGTCCTTGCTGGCTTAATCTCTAATACCCTAAAGGCTATGTTATATACTTGGCAATATCATTGTCTTTGCTGCCATCATCATTATTCGCACCTTCACAGACACAGTCATCAGAACCACCACCATCACACTATTCTAATATGTCAGGCCATTTAACAACCTGATCAATGTCACTGCAGTCATCTTCTTGATGTCAGGGTGGAACTGTCTTAAGCAATTAGCCTGGAGTTTGGACACCATCAACTGTATCAAAGTAAAAGGAAGGGCCTCTCTCCATTTTTATTGTGTTTTCATTTGATTTTGTTCCATTTTGCTCCACACTATTTAATATCCCTCATTTCTCCTCCATTGTTCCCTGCTCACCTCAGCGAAGATCCAAGTTCACCCTGAGGGCTCTCCTAATCACATCATACTCATTATACCATCTTGACCAGCGACATGAAACCACTAATTATTTAAGCCCTACATATTATTGGCTTAAAGACATGTAATGGATCTGTGAAACTTAATACAATGAACCTGCAATAGACGGTGAAATCTTCTCTAGGACTCGTTTTTTCATCATTACATCCTATGTGTTTATTCACTTACGACCTTTTATATGAACAGTTATACTCTGAAATCACACTATGCTTACGGAACAAGCTGGCATTTTGGCTGACAGATGAAAAGACTCTTGCACTGCACCTGTAATATAACAAGATTGTTGGTAATATTATTTGTTTGGAATTGCAGTATTTTAACACCGCAGAGATGTAGGATAATTTCAGCTGTCTTCATCCGTAGAGGAAAATAGGTAAGAGATGGTGGAGGTGTATTAAAAGTACGTAAGCCGAGAGCATACAGACACTGAGAATTAGAGAGCTAGTTATCCCTCTGTTTGGTAGGTAAAGTTGTGCACATCTTTGCATCATTGGTCTATTAAGACACGATTTTACAAATTAATTCCCTGGGCTAACTTTAATGAGAAGTATATAATCCTAGCCCATCACCAATCCAGACTTTTTTCCTGTTTGAAAGACTCAATAGCAAACATAAGTTTCCTCTCTGTAATCAAGCCTATTTATATTGGTGTTTCTGTGTGAAAGTTAACATGAATGCAATGTTGAAATTAGAAATATTGCGTTGTAATACTTCCCCTCTCATATAAAATACCAGTCTGTATGCTTGCCGTCTCACATGCAAGATATCAGAGACAAACTCTTGTAAAGCTTCAATGTTGAGGCTCACACAAAGTTAAACTTTCCCTTTTACATTCATGACATGACTTATATATAGACTTCCCTTTATCGAATCATTTATTTCATGGTTTAAAGTAAAGTCATTTAGCTGAGAAGTATCACAGCAATTATCAATATTTCAAGTCAACTGCTCAATTCTGGCTGCTATTAATGGAGATAGTATTCCTTTTCCGAGTCGAGTAAGAAATTATTACATGAAATTACTTAAATGATTTGCTACAGCATTATTATGGGTTGAACACTGGACTTTAAATTAAACCTTGAAATTCAGTGTCGATGAAGATGTTTCATAATTGAGGGACTCATTATTAAATGTTGCCTTTTATATCTATATCTACATAGGATCAGGGAACATAAGCACAAGAGTCTAGACTTCTCATCCAACAAAATGCATTTATATCACACCTCATTCACCCATTCACCTCTCATGTGCTCACATGGCTAAGGGAGTAGCATACAAAGTCCCTTGACCGTCATAAGTACAAGTGCACAGATAATTGACAGTGCTCATCTGCCACTGTTATTCACCTCTGTGTAATTCACCATTTGCTTGCAGCTGCTTTGCGAGTCTACAGACATTTATCCCAGCTGAGAAATTGGTCAGCAGCACTGTCTTTAATTATTGATCAATGTTGGGAATTGATGCTGACTTGGTATGGTATGGTATGGTAGTATCAAATCTAACTAAAAGTCTGAACACAAATTTATAGTGACGGAAAAGATATTGTGATCCATCACCAGAGCTGTGATTTTTACTCCTTAGCCATAACCTCCCTTCCCTACTATATCTGTATGTCTGTATATATTTGTAATGCATTTCTTCCCCATTGATCACTATTCAGCACAGATGTATGTTAACCATTCTTTAGTTTTTACTTCCTTATATCTGCCCATTTCATTGAGGCTGCAGGCTGTGCTCTTCATTAAATTAGTGCTGCCCACACCGATATGCTCTTGTTAATTCAAACACAAGATGAATATCCAATCTTTTAAAGTTACCATGGTTCCTTTTTTATTACCACTGCAGTGGGAATGTATAAGTGCCAGCAATTCTTGGACATCTAAAGGACGTTACGCTCCATCACTATTCTAATGTCAGAATGAGGTTTTCCTCTGACCTTGACTCCATCTTGGAACCTGTCTCTTGAACAGCTCTGGTGTTATGAAGGACACCTCCATATCTGCTTTATCTCTGACAGTGCCCTATCTCTGCAATGCTTTTTCAATCAAGAGCAGCGTTTCTTAATGGGTAGACAAGTTTTTGTACAGTACATGTGCACAATGTACTCTGGTTGATGAGACTGCATGGCTTCTGTTATTGCTCTTTGCAAGCTCCCTTGAGTAATGTCTTAGTATTTTGTTTTGATTATGATTAACCCCCCATGATGTGCTTTTGTACTTACATCTATTAGATTTTTTTGTGAATCCCTCACTATCCTCCTTTGAAGTATTTTACTTAAGTCCCTCGCTTAATTTAGTAGCTTTTTGATACCCGATTGTTTCAAATGTTACTATAACCGCTTAATCCCGAGAGCTGTAAATGCACTTCTTATTCACAGCAAACCTATTTCCTACATCAGGAATACAGTTTATTGTGTCTGTGGTCAAATGGCTTCCTCCATACAGTACTACATTAAGCTATGTTATTCCCTTTACCTTCATCAGTTCATTAGCTTTTCCTACTTTGGATTACAGCAGTGACCTCACTTTGGACATGACCAGAGTCGAGGGGAAATACATTCCTCCAGTGATTATGCATAATCAATACAAAGTTGAATGTAACCAATATTGAATTGGCCTTCAGGGCTTAACAACATGTGACAGAGTGCAGCAGTAAATATTATTCTGGGGGCCACTGCATTAAACACTTTACTGGACAGTTAACCAGGAAGTGGATGGATCGCTGTCGGAGCGGGTCTATTTGAGATGACCCGAACTTGTAGGCCAACATTAATCCTCTCGTTTCATTCAAAGTTATTAGCCTCAATGGAAATCTGCCTTTGGAAGATGTAGCCACTGAAGTGTATAGAAAGATACATCACCCTCCACCTAATCCACCTAAGGTGTCCCCCTCCCCTTTTAGAGTTATTTTTAGGTAAGCTCATAGCCAAGAAAATGTCAGAAAGAAAAGAATGCTGATATGCAAACGTTGTCTCACTGCAACAGATTAACATCATTTGGATTCTTGCAGCGAAGACTTGGAATGAGTACAAATCCCTGCACTTAGCTTTTAGAAAACATTCACTCTAATTTTTCTTTGTTTATTTTAAGCTCTAGGCCATATTAAATTGTATGAAGTACAGACATCAGTACAAAGAAAACATTGGACTTAGTCAAAACAGCATCTTTTCACACTGATTTACACACAATTATCCATTATGTGAAATAAGATATATGCATTCAGTTGATTGTTGTGAGTCTCTAAGTACAGTATACAACTAATCATCAGTAGTAATCTCAACATGACTTGGCATGTTGAGATGGGTGAATATGGATCAATATGGCATCCAGATTCTACTAAATGTTTGTAATTTGAGTAGCAATCATGCAAAATGAACCAGTGTTGGCTATCAAAGGGTGTGTGACCACTAGGCTCCTTCTGGGTTTTATTTTAATTTTTTTAAATACCAGCTTTTAATGGTTTTAGAGCACTATCAGGTTCCTCTGACTGCCTGTGCCTTTTTTCCCCTGAAACACCCTTTCTTGCACTGGTCACCTCTGAGTACCTCGAGTTGAAATCAGCACAGTATTTGAGATAGACACTCTACTCATCAGTGCTACTTTTCATGCCCACACAAGAGGAGATGTGAGTTAATGCCATTGATTACCATGAAGGAAATGGAGAAAAACACACATTATCACAACAAAGAGAGGAAGACTTTTTGATGGGAGCACATTGGTTTGACGCTGAATCTGCCTAGTACTTCGGGTATGTGCTACACAACCAGCTAGTGATATTACTAAGTGATATTATTAAGACTTTACCCACCACTTGCAAGATCATTTTTTCCGGTGCCTGTTCCCTCTGCCCATCAGAGATGTCTTGGACAAAAGACGTCAGTTTCTTATACATTGCAAGGCATGTCAGAACAGAGACTATATAGTCAGTTCAGCCGATTAGTATTCAGAGACAGAATTGTGGAGTGGCATAGCTCTAAGGAATAGTACAAAAGGGATTTTAAAGTATGGGATGTATGAAGAAACAAGCACAAAAGACTCTATTATCAGGAAATAGGTAGGAAAAAACAACAAATCAAGACATCCTGTGTCTGTTGCCTATGACAACCCTGGATCCTTGGTCAGCAGCTAAGCTCAAGAGAGTATGATATGCTGACGATATCCCAAGAGACTAGGTGCCATTGTGATATCACTTTAGCAACTTCTTTCTGGTGCATTAAAGCATGTTTGAAAATGATGAAACTGGACGCCCCATGGCAGCGTCATAAGAATTAAGAAAGCGTTACTTGGATTCAAAATTAGTAGATGCCCTGAGTGCACGGTGAGTCATCAGCATTTTTTTAATCATTTTCCAAGAAATTACAGACTCTAAAATATCATAAAGAATTCTTACAAAATGACTTTTTTTGCCGTTGCCGTTTGCCGTCTGATACTGGTGTGTACACGAGATAAAGAGCAGGACATATGTGATAAAACTCTCTAAAACTTTCTTTGTCCACCGACCACTCAAAACGCTTCACAACTTGGGTCACCTTCATACACTGATAGGCTGCAATGCAAGGTGCAGACTTGCTCATTAGAAGAGACACAGCATTCCTAACTAAAGTGCTTCTTTGCTCAGCCATTCATACAACCACTCACACACAATTGAATAGCCATCAGGACCAATTTGGGGTTCAGAATCTTCAACGCACAGCCATAGCCAGGGGTTGAACCACCAATTCTTCGGTTAGTAGAACCACCAATCCTTCGATTAGTAGACGATCCACTCTGCCTCCAGAGCCACAGCCATGTTAGATATTCAATTTCTAAACAGCAAGTTTACCAGATTATTAATGTGTTCATTCCATTCGATTATTAATGTGTTCATTCCAGCACAGGAACATAACAGTAAGTGCTGCATTCAGTTAGTGATGCATACTTAGAGAAAACTGGGCCAGATTTAAAGAGAAACCTTGTATAGACCAAAATATTTGTTTTATAACATTTCCCATGGAACATCTAAATTACAAGGATCACATAAATTTTCTCCTGAAATAACCCTATGCATCTCTGGCCTTGACTGCCAAAGGCATAATACTATTTTTTCAACTGTCAACACCTCTAGGCAGCTTTGTCTTTATCAATTACTTATTTACGTTGAAAAGGTATTAGAAGGTTCAGGTGAATGTTTGCCATGCCAAAATTATTTAGTCATTGCCGCTAAAGATTAGTCTGAGAAACCTGTGAGGACTACAATACCAAGAGGAAAAATAAGTAAATCTATCTGCCAGCAAGATGTCATTTTTTTTCTCCCTCAGCAGTCATTACTGACAGCAGTGTATTAAGGGGGTCTTAAGGTGATGAAACTTTGATGTATGGTGATCTGATCAATACTGCTACAACCCACAGCCGATGAGTACCAGTCAATGGGAGGATAATCACTGTTTTTTCTCAAGTGTGCTTCTAGACATGACTTTGGCACGTTGTATGCACTACTTGAGTAAATATATTTACTCAAGTAGTGTAGTCAAGTGCAATTTTGAGCTATTTGCACTTCTACTGAAACATTCAGACCATATTACAGAGGGAGCAACTACATTAATCTGACATCTGTAGATACTTTGATAGAAAAACAAACAAAACATGATTATCTCATTAAAAGCAATGAATTGTTAAAGATTGATGTCCAGCCTCTTTGAATTATGACCCTCTATCAAAAAAACAAACAAACAAAAAAATAAAAAACAGTAGTTGTGCATTAGCAATAGTTTTTACTTGTGGCCCCGTTGTTTGTGTGATATAATACTATATCACACCATATATTACTTTACTGAGACAGTAAATTAAGAACTTTTACTTTTAAAGGGCAATTTTGACATGAATGTGATGTTATTAATTAAAGGATTGGAGTATTTCTTCCTCTTTCATCCAGCAATACCGTTAATATCCCACATTGTTCCTCAGTTTCAGTATCTGCTTGACAGGTATCAAACAAAAGGGTAATACAAATTCAATACAGTTAAAAAATAATACCACAAATTGTCCTCCTGCAAAGGGTTGCTAGATGATACTGCATATTTTATCATGGTCTTTTGTTTTATTGGATATACGTAGATCAACAAATGATATTTGAACAACAGTTTTAAAACAACAAAGTTCAGTACAAATGAACAAATCAGTAGAAACATAGTGTACATACATAAATAATTAGTGGAACTTTGATTCTAATAATATCCACTGATATTTGTTTTCCCCTCTTGGCTTCTTTGCTAATTTTCTTGTGACTCACTCCTCATGTCTCTTCGGGAATTGGTCATCAGCCCTTTTCTGAAGAATTATAGCTATGCCCTAGGATGCAATCAAGCTATCTTTAACCTCGAGCTGACATTTATATTCTTTGTGTTACATCTCCACTGTCTCTAAAAGGGGAAGAGAGAGATAAACAAATGGAAATTATACGAGCATCTAGCATGTATTCACAATCCTCTCCTGCAGGCTTAGGAGAGTCAACTCAAGGGTCCATTCTCTGTCACAGAATGCATGAATTGGTGACAATGTTTGTGTGACATATTTCACCAAACCATGCCCAAACAAATTGCTGTGAAACTAAGCTTAGCTCTGAGACAAAAACAGCGCCATCATTCCCGCTAAGAGCCGGAGTAGCTTCTGCAAAGGTGCTACATGACAAGGAGCGGCGGCATTCCTGTCATATTATTCAGATATGACACTAAGTGGATTACACAAGATTAAGTATGACAAAAGAGAAAGCAAAGGAGGAATAAGACTTGACGTAGCACCATGCTCTCGTGCTTTGAACAAGTCGACTTCCTATGGTAATATGATATATAGCCTGGTATAAATCCTTAATTATGTCATGTGCCCATGGGGGCTTAGTCATATCACTTTAGATGCCCCATAATGCATTTTTACCTCTGATTCATGTATCATCTTCATTTATCCAGGATGTGAACAATACGGTGTTCCACAGAGCAGGCAGTCCAGACATATCCCCTTTTGTCTCCAATGTAGAGACTATACATAAACGTATTTCATCTCATTATTCATGCGATGATTAATGTTCAGCGTGCGTTCTGAGGACAAAATCATTTTTGAAAATACTACTACTAAAGAAAAGGATTAGATGATGAGCTTGAACTCAATGTCGTGTTGTTGCACAAATCATAACGTGTTAAATTTGCACGATTGTGTTTGACCTCTATTACAGATTAATCAACGGGGGGAGCGCTGCGAACAATAATTCACAACTAAGCAATGCAGTTACTCTTAAGATGGCTACATATACATCATTGAAATAGCTTGGACAACGTGTGTGAGTGTGCATGTGTACAGAATTTTAAGAATCAAAATATTGGAGACAATTACATTCACTACTCTTACTCGTTTGTAGACCAACCACATATGAACCTCTGTTAATTTTTGAATCTGTTAAGGGTGTTGACAACTCAGTTTGTTACCTTCATTATTGATCTCATAAAATCTTTATCAGATGTAGTAATGGTTTAAAGCCCTGGGTGTGTCGTTCCTCATATTGATCACATGCAATTTAAACTCTTACAGCATACCAGGTAACAGGAAATGCTCTCGATGGGTGTCACTGTGAAGCACGCTGCCACTGGAGTTATTACCCATTAGACCAAAGCCTTCTGTTTTTGCATGCTATGAAACTTTGATTAATAAATGCTATTTGTTACTTTATTCTCAGTGAAGGAAAACATATATATATAGTACTCCTCCTCACATTGACACAAAATGCACACAGATACATTCAGATTCATAGCAACAACTGACAGAAACTGAGTAAATTTGATTTTTGTCAAGAACGTCTCTGCATCTCTGATGTCAGGAGATGGGGTTCGAACCATTTAGTCACCCCACGATGCTAAGACTACTGCTGGTAACGAAATAGCATTAACCTGCATTGCTATGTACAATGATGTCTGATTTTCTACTGCCATTAGATGTCTCCAAAGTCATAAACAGCCCATCCCAATCGGTGACTGTCGACTGTGAAAGCAACTTATTAGGACCTGTATTAATATTCCTTGTTACCCGTTGACCTTTGATGGCAGTTGGGATTATTATGAGCGGTGAGGGCAAAGTAGTATGAAAGGGTGAGAAAATGCATATGGGGGAGGTCAGGGACTGGGTCAAACAAGCACAGGACTTTCACCCAGGAGACCGTACCAGAAATGTACATTAGGTAACATCGCTACGTTCATAACTGAAGCTCAATAAGTAACATAGTTATTTTAACCCAAACCACATTACTTAACTAAACTACCAAACCAAGTTGTTAATCTCAATTTAATCAGGTAGTTTCGTTGCCTAAACCTCACCAAACAGCAAGTGTACAAAGAAGATACGGAATGCCTTTTGCTGGTATGCTGCAGCAGTCATGTTGTTTTAGGAATGGCGATATATTTTGGGAGCGACTAGCCATCTACCTATTAAGCCGTTCAGATATGAGGATGCGTTGGTCAGAGATGTTGAAACAAACTGCATACAACTACAATTGATAAAATACCAAGTGTAAGTCGACCATGATGTTGCCCATTGTGTATGGACTACAGTTTTCAAGAATTAAGTTTTGTATTACCGCCACCATCTTCTTTTTTTTGGGCCAGAAGGGACTCTTTTTCGTCGAGAGGGGGGAGCTACGTAGGATATCCTGACTGGATCTGACTGGTAAACACTTGTCAGCAACAAGATACAGGAGCCACGACCTAAAGCATGTCTTGCTTTATCTTCTAATTTACTCTAAATGGCACCATAATTTACAAAGTGAACAACGTGTTGCAGTGAAGACTTGAAACTAGCAATTAAGTACAAGTAATAGTATAAATCAAATGAGATATAGGGCCATTTTTTCATAAGCTTTCGTACAATCCCACTTGTGTAGTCTCCCCCTGCTGGTCATTGGAAATAATGCAGGTTTAAGGGGCCACATTTCCACATTGGCTTCACTTCTAACCCTCAGCTCCATCCATATTGTCAACATAATAGACATACAAATATGGCAGATGGCAGTAGTGAGTATATGAGTCAGGCTTGTGGATAACCAATTAGAGATTTTATAGTGTGTCAGTTGCAAATGTTGGACAAATTATTGTTTTCCACCCATATGATGATCAGGGTAATCCTCCTAGTTACTTGTTTTATGCAAATCGCCTGTGTCTAATTGTATTTTTTTGTGTCATAATGGGAAAGGATATAAGTCTATTCAGATGAAACGGATCAGCAGGCAACCTGCAATACCATGTTCGCACAGAATAGGCTATAATTTTCAATTTTTCTCTTCTCTCTTTCATTGATGGAAAGACCTTCGCTAGCCATCTTTTGTCTATTAAAATTTATCATCCATAGAGCTACTGTAATGGATGGTGAGGAGAGCACATAGAACTCTCTGGCAGCTTATTTCAAAGTGAAAATTGACTCTTTGTACCCGCTGATGGATATTTTTAAAGAGAGATCTTAAACTCAGTGCTGAGAAGGACCAGCCCAAAGAGAGATAAATGAAAGTACTGGCTAGCAAAATAAAATAGAAAAAATGTAAAAACATTTTGGAAATCATTTAGCCTACTGTGCCAAAATACATCTGTTTTCAAAACTTCAAATGATTTTCTTTTTTCATTCAAGAGGGACCTGCCCAAATCTATATTATAAGTTTTGTAGATTTGACCACGAGTGTAGCAGTGATTGTCTGAAAGCTTAGATTAATTGGGGATATTGACTGCTCCCCCAGTTCCTCGCTCAACCTGTTCACCGTCAGCATTGCTAATTCACCAAACCAGGGGTGTAACTCTTTTCCTGTGGCTCATCAATTCAGCGACCTCTTTATAAAAGGGTAAATTAAACCTCGTCCCACAGCCATTTTAGCTCACCGACAGCAGGTTAATGGCTCATCAAGAGACTGTTCTCTCTCCTAAAACTGATCTTCCCATTTTTCGTGCCTGCTCGTCCTTATACAGCTCTATTGATGACATTGTGGCGTGAGTGTGGGAGAGCACACATTCATGAGTATTTGTGAATGCGCACAGATTTTTGTGCTTTACAGTAACATGATTCCAGCTGGCAAGCTAACATGCATGGTTTTGGTAGATGGTTGAAGTCAGGAAAAAACAGAGTACACTAGTGACCTTAGAGCGGAGAGGCACAAACAAAGGAGCCAGTTTTCCGTCTTCATTGTCAGTGCACTGTCCAGTAGTGGCTGTGAAAGGTGTGGGATTATGAGAGGTCGTTGCAGCAGTAATGAAGGACATTTCCCAGAAGGCACAAATTGGCCATAGGCTCCTGACAGACCAGGGGAATTGGTTCAAGCACACAGGTGAAACAGAGGAGAAGAAAATAGAGATCACTGCATCCTGCAAGCCTCAGTCAAGACTGTGTGTTGGTAGATTACAGGCTTGAGATGGCTTTCAATTTGTGAGATACAGGAAAGCTCAAGGGAAATTTCAGGGTAAAATATTTCTCGATGGATTCTCCAAAGCACACCAAACATTACAGAAATTACATGTTGTAAACCTGAAGGTTGTTTTAAGTCTCTCTAAAATTTCCGAAAACATCCACTCTACTGAAGAAAACATCATTGTGGTTGATTTTGCTTTTTATCTCTAAAAATGCCCTGTATGAGTAGATCAGTTGTAGATGTTTTAGAAACTTAGATTTCATCTTCAGTCAGTGTGGTTAATTATAGAGAATTTGAATTGTGTAGTGATTTCATAAAAAGAAAAAGAAAAAAACATACAATGAAATCATTTTACAACATTTTTCAACACTACACCTTTGAGGTCTTTTTCTCCAACCTTCATTTTTTGCAGTGAATTGATTTTTTTCTTTTTTTGACTCAAACCACTTTAAAAAAAATTAGACAAGATTAGACAAAATTGACAAGAATTGTCAGTATTTTAAAATGACAAACATGCTTATGTCAAAATCAGTATGCATAATAGGGCTGCACAAAAAATCGTTAAAAAATCGCGATCTCGATTCACACATACACGTGATCTCATTTCTACACACAGCGATTCTGAAGCATGTTGTATCTCGAGCTGAATCACAAATAAATGCTCCTATTTTCCTCCCAGATTTTGTGAAGCGCCCCCAAACGCAGTACTGCCGCTGCCTCCTCCCTCAACCTGTGGTAAAGCGTCTTTACAACACGTGATTCAGTGGAGGAAGCCCGCCTGCAGTTGAGTGTTTGGAAGGAGTGAGTGAGAAGCCGTTGTTAGACGGGCCAGCAAGCCACTAATTTCCCGTCCTTTTGGCGGCTCGGTCCGCCGTTTTAGACAGAGGGCGGCAACTTGGGGGTCTGTTTTGATCCGCCGTCATCAGTGCAATAAACATTTTGTGAAAAAAATCGTGCCAGAGAATCGTGATCTCAATTCTAAGCAAAAAAATCGTGATTCACATTTTTTCCAGAATCGTGCAGCCCTAATGCATAATGTGGGCATTCGTTGTTTCCAATTTTAAACTTAACACAGGATTCTGGGAAAAAGTACAGCGCATTTTAATCACAAAAATGAAATTGTTTTACTTGCTTCACTAAATCCCAGTCATCGAA
The DNA here is from genome assembly GCA_963678695.2 of Diplodus puntazzo. Lineage (NCBI taxonomy): Eukaryota > Metazoa > Chordata > Actinopteri > Spariformes > Sparidae > Diplodus > Diplodus puntazzo. The sequence continues at coordinate 15,227,358 of OZ023156.1, read as the reverse complement.
TCACTGCTAGCAGCTATAACTGCTCATCGTCTTCCTCTTACTCCAAATGCCATTGTTAGTTGTTGCTGCCAGACTTTCTCAGTTCTTGGGTAATAGTTTTTCCTGTCAAAAGACCTCACAAAAGGTATTGATTTGATACCATCCAGGTGCATCGGAGTGAGCAAGGTTGTCAGTCCCTGTTTGGATATAACGACATAAGGGACTGGGTACAGTGAGTTTAAGTCCCTGTAGCCACATGTTTGATTTTTAAGTACAAGCTACTTTAACAGGTCTGCTGTTTCATTAATTATGCCTGAAAAAGCAACCGAACACATCAATGGCCGCTTTAATTTAAAAGAAGAAAAAAAAACCTTAGTCATCATTTGCCAGGCCCTATATGTTTCACTGTATACGTTCATTTATTGCCTTTTTTCTTCAGTCCCACTATATGAAATTCTCGTCAGTGATGAGACTCAGCCACTCAACTCCTACCAAGCTGGATTGCATACGCAGAAGTGAAACAAATCTCGGAGGAGCTGCTCCACAGCCCCATCTCCCCTTCCCTGAGGTGGAAAGCCCTAGTTTGAGTGTTCACTTACATCATCAAAGGGCCTCTCTGTCTCATGTAATATTAACATGTGCTAAATCAGTGGCAAACAGCAGCAGCAATGTTTACACAGCATTAGCACAGGCTTGCAAAGCCACATAGAGAGGGGCCGCCTTTGTGCTCAAAGATTAGGCAGCTCCAACCCCCATGGGAGGCGACAAGATTATAGCATACAGTATATAGGCACACTGTTTCTCAAGGTGACTAATTTGGGCAAGCTGCAACTGTCGTCTTCTACAGGTGCCTATTTTAACAGCTTTGAACTTTATTCTATAAATAATTTTTGTTTGTAAACTAAGTAGTCTCATAAAGTGCATATTTCCCACTTATTTATTCTTTTTGTTGTTTTTTTTAGCTCACATACTGTGCATGAAACATGAAAATGTCTAGTTTTCATGTAAGGCTCGTGAGGAGGACAGATAGAAACCGTGTGGGTGATCAGGGAGGGACATTCATCTGTAAGCTGGTTGACTTTTTTGACACAGGCTTAAATCTAATAATCAGAAAGCTTTTGAGGTGAAGTGGGCTGTCACAGTGAAGTCAAATCTGCTGGAAATTAAGTCCATTAATCACATAGTGCTTCATTGGTCCTTTTTTCTATATACAGCTCTGAAGTGTGGTCGTGTGGGGGAGTATGAGAGAATGGGGGTGGCCTGAGTTGGAAAGAGGGAGAGAAAGAGAGAATATGTTTGGTGGTGCAGAGGAAAAGTCATCAGTTCTTATTATGGAAAATAGATCATCTCTCCTAATTAGAGCCACGGCTTTTTACCACTGTACAAATGCCGAATAATGCAAGCCAGCGATGGCAGGCGCCACCCACCGCTGATTAATTAGGTAAGTGAATAAAAGCCTCCAGCATAGGGCCCCAGTGATTTTCCCCAAGATAGCTTATTAAAGGTAAAGCGCAATATATTGCAGGTCAGGTCCTCTGGGAAAGTGTACAATACATTTCCAAGGCTTTACAATGTGCTTCCTATGAAACATGACTGTTGGCCAAATTTGTCACGCTGTTTGTTGCCTGATAACTGCGAAAGTAGCAACAACAGTAGCTTGAACTTTGCTTTATTCAATGGCATAAGAGGGACAGAAGCGACAAAAGCAATACAAAGAAAAAATGTGCTGAGGAATTTTATCAAACAAATATAAATATGCGAGTCTCTAGTCAAGTTGGTGGTTAGGCGACCTCTCGTCGTGCCCCAGGGTGATTGAGCAACACTGTCTCAACCTCTCCACTAATGTCCATAAGATTTTTTTTTTTTAAAAATCAAGTAGCACACATTGGCATTGGTTCAATAATCATGAGACAATAGAGTAGATGGGCAGAGAGGGATTTGTTCCTTGTCAAATGTGAAGTGACAGGTTTGGAGAGGAATAGAATTTTGGCACCGACAGAGAGGCATGGCTGGAGCGAGGAGCACTATAGATAATTGGGATATTCCTTTTTAGATGATTAAGACAGTGTTACAAATTTATTTTTTAAAAAAAGAAAAAAAGGGTGGGTAGGGAGGGGGGTCATTAAGGTAAAAAATTCTATCCTCATCCTTATGATGAAATATTCAAAGTTCACATAGCAGCAAGTCGCTCCAAAGCTACTCGATGTTGAATAACATGTGTAATATATATTCAGAATTATATTACAGAAACACTGAGAGATTCAATATGATCTAAAAAACACATCATCTCACCTGCCAGCTATGTCCCAGTTTCGCACATGGTATCCTATATGCAATTGCACCCGAGGAATTGTACCTCCTGTTGTTTCTAGTAGATTGTTCATATGTTAGCCTGTTTTTAGGGCTATGTTCAGTTCTGTCCTGTTTTTTTTTGCCTGTGAAATTCATGACCACACCTCCTTACATATCCACATGTCTTCCACTGCTGCCGCCCTTTTCTCCTCAAATGAAATAAATAAAGCGGGAACATAAATCTAGCCGAGCACAAACAGGACATATACCTAATTTCATTTCCTTTCTTCTCTGACCCAATGTAGTCTTATCTCTCTCCTCAGCAGTTTTTGTGCTTTGTCTATTTATTTTCTCTTCTCCATTTCCAGTTGCTTTCAAGACTTTAAGGCAGATAAGTAGTGGTTTGTTTTGCAGAGGTCACAGGTGAAGAGAGAATCCTGGATAAGGTGCAAGCAAGAGGGAAAACACAGCAGTGCAGCCCGGGCCTAAATGAACTCGTAATGCAAGCAGAACATTGCTTGCTGCATATTCATGAGGCGGGGAGCAGCTCATCACACTATCTTTGATCCGATTCATAGAGTATGCAAATAATGTGTGCTCACAGAAGCACACAAGGCATTTCTCGCCCCTCCTGCTCGCTACTCAGATCATCAGACCACCTCACCCAGAGTAAGCAACACTAGCTTGCTCTTTCCCAGGATGCACACAGTAAACACAGCTTACTGGACTATCTAATATTGTTCATTTAAGTACAAACTGTTCTGTCCTTGTGCACACATGCTTTAATATGCATTAATGAGAGCACATAATGTGATATATTGTGTGTGGTGGGTGTAATGTGTGTTATTTTGGGTTCATTTGATCCATATGCGTCCATTGGTCTGATCTTATTGCATTAGAGGCGGCTAGAGGGGGGGATCATTTCACATGTTACACCAAGCTGAACCGCTGTTTGACTTGGAAATCAAGAGTAACTTAGGATACGTGAATGCATACATCTGGGAGTCATAAAGCTGCTTCATGCAGATGTGGTGTTAGCTGTGGGCCTATGTGCATCTGACAGAGCTGCAGTACTGGACAGTTTGAAAAAACCAGATGTGTTTTTGAGCATTAAAGCATGTAACCCTATTCTAGTAGTAACTCAAAATAAAATTATGAACTTGAAAAGACCATAAAGCTGTATGTTTAAATTCAATTTGGACCTTTTTTATAAGCTGCTTCCCCTGTTATTAATACAAAATGTAAGGTGGGAAATGCCACATTTTTTCAGTTTCTGAAGGGAGGCATTCTATGAACAGGTCCCCAATTTTTAGAACAACTGGAATGCATTAAGATACATTTGTTTGCCATTTTCAAGAAAGCGTATAAAGAATCACATAGTATATGAATTTAACTGTGGACTGGGAAAACATAGGAAGTAGAAAAACTAAAATGTCTTCACCATTATAAAAGCCAAGGTTAAAATGTGCCCCTGTTCAACAGACATTTGTCACTGCCTATATTGTTGTAAGTACAGTTGTGGGTTGATGACAGTATTCACCTCCCTAATGTCAGAGCAGAAAGAGGTATTTGCAAGTTCAAGGTTTTCTATTTTATCAGTTAAAATGCAGCCAGAAATAAAATCATATTATGCTGATGTCATTAACCGCTTGTTGCTGTGTAGGATGGCAGCGAGTCAGAACTCCAACTAGAATATAACTGAAATGATTCTTCCTGTTTGCAGATATGTAGTACATTTTCATGTCATTGCTTGTCTTTTGTTTAAAGGCCAAAACGTAGTGTATCTATGTTTTAAGCTTTAAAATGCACAGTAAGATATGCACAAACCCAAATGTACAGACAAATTTCAGATTACTCCTTCCCCTTGCTATATAGGTTAAGACAAGAGAGTAAGATGGGATTAGTGGGTTCATTTTTATAGTAAAAGATGATCATAGTTCTACTTATTTTTTTGCTGTCACCATTTGCTGTAATTATTGACATAAATAGTTGCTGTTATAACTAAAATAACTTAAATTTTAATGTTTTTTTTCTGTACCAGCAGTAACAGGCAAATGATATCGCAAGGTAGAGATTTTATTTAATCCTTTCCTGTCAGTCTTTCAGAATGGCAAATTATGTTTCGTTTTGCTCTTTGTTCGGTCAATAATGAAATACTGTATTGGAGCCTGCTTTCTCTATCACCATGGCAACAAACATCCCCCCGGGTAATAAAGCAGAAGAACACTCAATCAGGACTGAGTCATCGAGGTGAAAACATTTTTGCCCCAAAACAATGCTGAAATAGGCAGGAAGGTGTGTCCAGGGATGTTTCACACCCCTCAATCGGGATTCAGAGATGATTTGTGACAAACTGCAAAGAAGAACCCAACTTTTTCATGATCAGTTTGTCATAAAGTTTGATTCCATTACATAACATCAAAAATATCCCAAAAAAGCGCATCTAAATGAATTTACCTTTGTTAAAACCGAACATTTAGACCATAAAGGATTCAGTTATTGCCACAAATGAATGAAGATATTTACAGAAACTGTTGACTACATAATTTTTAATCTTTATCTTACCTCCAATTCTATACATCTTTTTCTTTCATTTTGTGTTTTATTAGATTGTGATCAGATCAGGTAAGCATTAAAAAAGATAGGACACTCAGTTATATTACATTACATTTATTTGTCTGACACTTTAATCCGAAGCGACTTAGGCCTCGATCACACTGAGACCTGTCGCTACAGGCGTGACCTCTTCAAAAACACCTTGGAAAGGCGTGTTGGGAAAAATAGCGTGGTGTGACTGTTGAGCATGTCTGCATGCACGATCACGCAATCATACATAATTAGTAGAAACAGCTGTGGACATCTGTACTTTGTGCAGGAGGTTGAGAATACTGTAACCTCAAAAAAATACGAGAAAAATGCGAAGCGCTGCGCAAGGTAAGAATGCTCTCCCGCCTTTGTTACGTGCATTGTGGATACAACTAAAATTTGCAAACATCAAAGAAATACACTAAGCTTTATCAAATAAGCTGAACCCTGTCTTTTTGATTTGACTCTTTGTCAAGCTGAAGAAAATATATCCTGCACACTCATTCTGATGATTGATGAAGAAGTCCTTGGTCTCACATCAGCTTTTTTAAGTCATTATCTTTTGAGTTCTTGTTTTCTAATTCCAGCAGAAGGTTGCAAGGTGTCACTTTCATAATACATGTCACAACGTCTTGCCTTGTAAAGCTTTAGTCACAGTTAATTAGTGTAATACTAATACAGTTGAATTGCCGAGACCTCAGGGGTTGAGAGAACCACTTCTTGTCATCAATAACTACAGTCATCGCTCTGGGTTGAAAAGGGTTTATGTGGCGATGTCACACCCAAGCCGATTTCTTTTATCAAATCTTAATGAGGGTAAGAATATTTGGCAGATAGCTTGACTAGGAGTGTCATACATTTAGTCAAGAAGCCCTGCCTGCTCTTGATGTGTGGGAAGCCTATTTTGCCACACTGACCCCATGCTATTCGGGGCCAGCAGCTCTGCTATTTGACAGCCAACTTCTGGTCGCTATTTCCCCAGAGGTTAGGTTGAAGCAGACATCTCTCCTATGATATGCCAGGCTAACATAGACAGAGCCTGGGCTCCTACGGTCATCAGAAAGCAACACATACACCACGGAGCAGCGACATTCCCAGAGGTGTCAGATGGAGGGGGATGTTTCGACTACCTACTCCACAGGACTGAACTAGAAATCACATCAGAGTCACCCACAGCTAGAGTTAAACTTGAGGCGGCGCCATAGCTGTGCTGCAAATGCATTTTGAAAAGCTAGTGATTTTTGTTCCATGTAGACTGCACCTATCGACTGTTATCGCACTGCTGCAAAACTAGATTGCAATTTGTGCATTCGTTCTGTCAGAAAAATAATAATTATGGAAATTCTTTCTCATTTCCTTTGTGATGCAGAGTGGTTAAATCAGCAGCAAAGGGAGGGTGTGCACTGGAATGGCTTTCATCGCTCGATGATGAAGAGCTAATTTGTCGAGCATTAATGAGAAAGACACGATTATGACCTGTTGCAGTTTGTCACAGTTCTCTTGGTGTTCACAAAGCCAGCATGGCTTTTAGACACAATTACACTTTTAAAGAGCACCTTTCTTCTGGCGTTGATAGCTTAAAAGAAATCTGCAATTTCTGTAAGGTGGCCATTTTGCATTTTAATCATTTATTATCTAATTTCATGCATCTCATACAGATTATTTGTTGAAGTGAATGTTAGTATCCTGTTCTTTCTCCCAGTGTCCTGCATTTTCACTCATCCTGGTACACTGATAATCATAGATATGAGTTCTGTGAAATCTTTTCTTTAAATTAAAGAAAAAAAAAAAAAACTTTTTTCAAAGTACAATTCCTCAGACCCTTTATCAGCCCACGCATGTGACATCCTTCTGTAACCATGGACACCGGTGCAATGTAATCTGCCCATTGTTTACAGCAACTTTTTGTTTCTTTTTTTTTTTGTTTCCTCCTGCTCTTTTGCTTTCACTGCCCCTGTTGCATTCATGCATAGATGACATGCTAAGTGAAAGAGAAGCCAATGGGGATGAGCAATGCCTGCTAAGCTGGTCTTAGTCACGGGGCATTGTCATTAGATTAATGGAGCAGAAGGAGCCATCCGTTCTCTCTCCAGAGGGGAGCTTTACTTTTGGTGGGGGGAAGAGAAAATGAAGGGGAGGATGCCTCAAATGGAGGATGATTTGGCACTTTACACCCCCCTTCCCTTCTGCTCACGCCCCCTGCTGATCTCATATAACCACAGTGACAATCTCGGCGTGGACTCTTGGGACCCTCAGGTCTCTGACATGGTCAGTGTGGGCCCCCCAAAAAAATCATATGTCTGAATATAATTGTTTTTATTACAGTTCAATTTAACCCAAATCACCTTTAATTTGACCCAGCAAATACAAATGCTGTTCTGCACTGACGCGATTTTATAGCCCAGTTTCATAAACTTCATTTCACTGTACTGATTACAATTGTTTTATTTAAGTATTTCTTTTAGGGAGTAGTAATTACATAGATGGATACTAATTACATGTAGCTGTTTATTGGTTATGCAGTTGCTCTACATGTGTTGAAAACAAATCCTTGCAATTTTTTGTAAAAATCTGTAATAATTACATTACTGTTGCTGTAATTACAGCGTTCCCCACTGGATAAAACATGTTGTTGTTGTTTTCTGTACGCTCATTAACTCTTCAGTTAGAAGGAAGTTCTTTGTAATTACTGTGCTGTCAAATGAAGTGCTACCCAAATGCCTTCTTTAAAGCACAACTTCACCGCTTTGCCCACAGCGTATGAATTCATATCATCACACTTCATTCAGTTTAGAATTCAGTTTTTGCTCCAGTGAATTAATTCTGGCAAGAGGGGCAGCAATAAAGAGAAAACATGAGGGGACTAAAGTTGCACAACAGTGTTAGCTGAAGAGAAGAGACAAATGTTACCATGGCAAATAATCCAGAAATTCTTTGCTCTACCATTTCCAGCCAATTACCCCGAAACTCAGCTTCATCAGGGTGGCAAAGGTTTTTGACAGAAGATTTACTTGCGGGCTCTGATGAGTAATTTAACACATCTGAATTTAAAAATGGTAGTTGTTGCTGTGTCCTTTTCTTTTCACCTAACTTCCCTTGTTAGACTGAGGTGTGCTTCTCCAGTCACACATACAAAATATACTTGACTGCTCACCCTCAGCGTGGCAAACATGGGCATATGTTTCCTGAATCCAGTCAGTGAACCAGTGAAATGATGTGATTATCTGCCTGGTTGCTTGGCACTTCCAAGTCATACAAAGCCAGGCCACTGTATCGCCTATGATCATTTTAAGTGATTGCATTTTAAACGTGGCTAACACTGTAGCAGTAACCTGTCATCGGGGTAAGCATTGTTAGTAGATGTTGCAAAGATTATCAAGTGTGTTGCTGTTTCTGACATCATTACCTCATTTACTCATTCATATTGTCTTCATACTAGACAGTCAGTAGTTTATAGTGAGCAGTAAATTGAGATTTCAGACACTAATGAATCGCACATTGCATTCATTTGTCCAAAGAGTGTTGTTGTGACTTTCCCATCAACACTATTCTCAAGATCTTTCAGAGACACTACACAGAGAATACAATCGACGCAGTCTTTGAACACTTAAATAAAATGTTGGACAATAAAACATAGAAAGAATACAGCACTGGTTTGTGGAGCTGGATAGTGTGTTATTTCCTCTTTTGCAGTCAAAAACATGACTCAGAGGGAAAAAAACATTGAACAAATGCCAAACAAGTATAGAAAAAAAAGGAACATTTTCTGAATGTTTTTTTTGGTGGTTTGCTTGTCAGAAGCTTCTTTAGTTACCCCTGTTTAAATATAAAATGAAAAAAATCTTATTTATCTTACCATCAATCTATCTTATCTATCTATCTAGCTGTCTGTCTGTTCAGTCCACTGTTATGGGAATTTAACTTGGAAACAATCACTGTATTTTAGTCACCTTCATCAGTATATTGACCAACAAGCAGCGCTTTTGAAAATTGAACCATTTAAGGACAGGTCATATGAGTTCGATCTGAGCAATGACAGAAAAACACATGTTTTCTTACTGACAGAGAGACAGACAGACAGACAGACAGACAGACAGACAGACAGACAGACAGACAGACAGACAGACAGACAAGAAAACATCTTTTTTTAGAGTCATTCAGAAAGGAAACAAACATGACCTTTACATGAGCAGTGTTTATTGGATCAAAACTGCAGATCTCTGTAAGATGATATGATTTGTACTTGTACATACAGTATAACCCTAACTTAATGTCGGCTCACATGCAAAGCCAAAAAACAGACTGCCTGATTTTAAGACAAATATCCAATTACACAGTGCAGCAACAACACCCCTGGGACAGCAGCTGTGAATGTGCCCTCAGGGTGACTCCTACAACCTGCCGTCTGTTGTACTATGGAAATAACCTTAAATGCTACAGGCTGAACCCCAGCTGGTCATAAGGCAACCGTTTCCTAAAAGTGTTTGATGACAGCAACATGTTTTAATGACTTCTTTATGCAAAAGAGCATTTTCAAGGTGGCAAGTGAGGAGTGTGAGCATTATTTACTGAGGAAATGTCCATACACTACTCCCCAAGGAGCAATAGGTGTAACAGTTTTCAGTTCCCAAAGCGTAATTACACCAATCCTAAATTAATTGGACTCACAATTTATAGTTTATCATTGGAGAAAAGCACCTATAACACATTTGGTTCCAGGGTTCACATTAATTGGCAACCCAGGGCAAAAGTTATGTCTTCTCCTTAATGAAGTAATTAGCTAAAGCCATTGCATCAAAGGATTGTAGTGATTGCAAATTTGATTTTGTCTGGTCACTGGGTCCTTCAGCTTGCTGCGATTCATTTATTATTCCAGTGAATGTCCTCTGTCAAAAAGTGTGCCAAAGACATTAATGTTATAATTTTGTCAAACTGACATCAATCCAAGATAGATGTGTAACGCCACTAACACTTCCAGTGCAAAACGTTTGTCTCCGTAAATGCACTAAAGTGGAAAATGAATTGTTTAGAGCAATTCCTTTTTATCCTAATGTGACTAGAATTCTCTTGTTTGAGGTGACAGGAGAGGAAATTATCTGAAGGCAACAAAAAAAGTTTCTAGATCTCCTTTTTATCACTTTTTTCTTATGTGCTCACAGTTTTATTGCCTTTTGTCTTTATCACTGTGCAGAGAAGAAGCTAGACAGAATACACAGTGTACTGCAGTGTACTATATATCACCACAGAAATTATACTTATAAAAGTGCTCAAATATCAGCAAGAGCTTAGGGCACACTGCATTATATATGAGGTGTTATTTATTAACACCCAACTAGGAATAATATTCCAAGATAGAGGAGGACCAATGGCCGTCGGGATGGAGACTATTTTAATTGCTGTTAATTCTGCTCACAGTCTGATGGCCTTTCACATCTTCACACTTCCCTGTTCTCACCTGAGAGAAAATCACACAAGCATTAATATAAAAGCACAGAAATCAATGTGACATTTCTGGCAGCACATTTAGACTTTCTAAGATACAAGTACACAAGATAAATGAGATCAAGAAGTCCATCTGATTTGTCCTGGCTCTCTGAAGGACTCATATTCTGTTTTTACTGGACCTAAATGCACTGTAGAAAACTTGAGCAGACAAGTAAGTGCAAAATGTTGTGATGCAAATAAAATCAATGACATCGGCGCTATTTGCTTTAACAAATTTAATGTTTCCTACTTCAACATTAACAGAGGATGACTGATTTCTGCTGACATCTCTTTTGGAAGCGGACAGTAGGATTTTTTCAGGCCCCCGGGCTGTGATGTTTACATTTCACCACTGTGTATGACATGGAATGAGTAATTATTGATTCCTATGAATCACCTGTGCCACCAACTCCTGTCATCTCCACTCATCTTTTAAATTTCATCTCTCTTCACCCATCCCCCAATTTAAAGGTTGAGGCATTAAGGCCCGACAACCACTGACCTTTCCCACTCCCTGCATCTATTATCCAACAAGACTAATCATGCTTTTCTTGTGCCTTAGACAGATGTGAGGAGGCAGAGGGATGTGATGTGGAGAAATGTCAAGGTCTTGCCGTGTTCACATTTTGTCTGAGATTGGAATATGCTGTTATAGATCCTTTGGATCAACTGAGAATCTCTTCCTCTATGAAATAGGGTGATCATTTTCTTTTCTTTGAAAGGCCAAATGCAACTATGGTAATATACAGTAGATTACATCACAAACATGCTCATTAACTAAACATTAAAATATAAGTCGTATTACCTCACATAACCCTTGTTGAAGAACAAATCTTGCCGAAAACCTTTTCTGTTTTACAGAATAGTATAGAAAGACAGCCCAAATATATCCAGATATATGCCTTACATTTTGTACTGAGACGTAACACTCATACCTTGAGCAAGGACTCAGTCCTGATACTGCAGCTACTGTATCTCACGTCGTGCTGCAGAGTTTAATGTCTCGAAAATGGCCCTGATTTTGGCTGTGTCATTTTGGTTTCACTGGCCATTGAACTGTAAGTTGGGGAGGGAGCAGCAATTGGTGTCTGACTCTAGGCACTTTGTCATGGGTGCCACACAGTGCAAATTGATGCCAGCGTTTGACAGGAACTACCGAGCACTCAAATTTTACTCTGCCTTGATAGTTGGACATCCGTGGGTCTACTAACAATACATTATCTAAGTCTGGATAATCAGCTTTTCCTGATCATTTTGGCTAAAAAAAGGTGACACCTCTGTTATACATTTAGACAGCAACTGATGTTGTGCCACCAATAAGTATACCATTCTTTACAGTACAGTGGGTTAAACATTTCAGTTCCCCTGAAACAGTTTTTAAATAGCTTCTGTTGCAGAGGGACTCTGGAATGTACAGATAGATTAAAAGAAACAACCCAGAGGTCCATTTTCATAATTATGTTTTGGTGCCAAGCCCAACTGCTTGGCTGGCACTCTTATAATGGGGGAAGCGGGAGGGAGAGAGAAGAAGCAAAGAGAAATCAATACTTCAGTTGAAACAGCCTGAGCTGCTTTTTGGGTTTCTTTTTTGTTTGTTTCTTGCGGGGGGAGAGGAACTGTGCAAGAGGTGGCCTGGCCCCTGTGGCTACAGTACCATCTTGAGCAAAAAGATGTTGTAAGATGAACAAACTACCAGACTACCTACCTGGGTGACACACCTTCCTGACTGCATAGGTGATACTAAAACCCCTGTGCAATTGCTTGTAGCAGAATGAAGAGAAATCAGTCTAGCCAGCCTTTGCTCCTTGAGACTTGAGCACAGCAAAGCAGCAAGACACCAAGACCAACAGGAAGTGTGAACAGTTGCCCTCTGCCTGAGGGGCAGTGAGTCAGCCATTTGTTCCTCTCTTCCCTTTTCCTTTTTCAGAAGTGAGGCCAAGATAATCCAACATCCAGGACTCAAAATTGAACCTATAAGACAGTCATCTAAACCACGTGTATAGTTTATAAACGCACACATATATATTCTTGTCCCAAGTGGGTTCTGTCCAGCTAACTTTATGATTTGTTTATATTGCCTTCAATTACCTCTTCCTGTCCCTTGTTGAGGTCAATAAAATTTTATATAGTAGATATTATTCTCTAGGTGCCCATCCTCTCTTCCTATAGCCTTCTTCATTTGGGCGTTCAAATTTCAATGTCAATAAATCACATTTTGAAGCCCTTTGTAGATGTGGTCACTGAGAAAAAGTCACTGGTCCTTGTCTTTTAGCACTATAAAGGTGTGAACAAGCAAAGTAGTGACTGATGCAAACAGATTGTAAGATTCCCTTTCTTGTATTACATCAGGTGCCTCCACTCTGCTTTTCCGGCGGTGTGTCTATGTACATTTGCAGCCATGTTGATGTGTCTGTACTTGTCTGAACTGTGCAGTCATCCACCCGCGCTCTTGTCTGATGTACAACTCTAACTGCTCCCCGCTAGCAGTGCTGGTTCACCTCCCCAACAGCCTGCAGCAAATTATCATATTTATCGAGAAGCCAGCCATGGTATTAGCAGGAATACCCAATCCTCAGCTACGGCTCCAGTGAAACGACCACTGTAAATCACACTCTGTCAGCCTTTCATGCAAGCTCAGTCATGGCTGTCACAGAGACCATGATGGGATTGTGAAGACTATTCTGTTTTCTGTAGGGTTCGATCATGGCTCACATTCAAAATCACATCGACATAAGGAGAACAAAAGAAAAATTGATTCCATTGCAGCAACTTTGTTTTTGTGATTAGCGTGAAAAAGTTAGAGCCAAGATGTTAAATCCACGTTCGTCTTTTATACTTCTTATTCATGATGCAACATTGCATTCTAATGGATGTTTGGAATGGCTAACATAGCCTCTATTATATTTTACATCAACGCACAAAAAAACAGCATTAAAAAAGGTAAAAGCTAAAAGAAGCTCGCAAATTAATATTCTTTCACTCACTAGCCAGTCAGATCCATGCCTGTTGAACAAGATATAAAATCACATCACAAAATAAAAAGGATACTAAGTAATTGACGAAAAAAAAAGTAGACTGATACAATATATGTATAAGATGTTTCTAAGTCACAGAAGTGCCAGAAACAAGGTGCCCGAGATTACTTTTTGTATATAGAAGGTCTTTTTGGTTTACATCATCAAAGTCATAATGAGAAAATAAACTGAGAGGTTGCTTATTTTGTGAGCTTTGTCTCTGGGTCTGTCTGGGTGAAGAGGAGTTATACTGAGCGTCATGGTTGTGGCGTTACAGCTGGGGCAAAAATACATTTTTATTTGTGTGTTATTCATTTTGGATCTCAGATTTTAGTCTTATTCTAGGAGCATCAAGTGTTCTCAGTTAGAGGGTTTTAATTAAGTACAACTTTATAGATAAAGGTATAGAATTAAAGAGAATTTTTGAATGTAAGGAAATGGACAAATACAACTGTGCAGTAACTACATGCATGTCCAATTGAACACACACAAGAGGACAGAGTGTAAACCCAGCAGCACTCTATTAAAAGCAGTGCTGTCAAAAAGCAAGCTTAATCATCCAACCCACCGAGTAGCAGCATTGAACACATTACAGGGTAATTAATGTGGAAGTAATTTTTCAGTGAAAGAACGTCGAGATATATAACTATAATCATCTTATTTCAGGGTGGATAGTCTCATTTCTTCCTGACGTCTGCTGTGTACATCCCCACCTCAATCACACGCTCCGGCACATGTTCCTGTTGTGAAGGATTGGTCGAAGGTGATGTGTACATTTGCTGGGGCTGAGCTAGTAGCAGCTTTGTTAAGGAATCATTGACCCTATGAAATCGGGTCAGTGAACTTCCATGTTGCTATCAAGGGACCTCTGCGGATGTCTTAACTGAACACCTTGGCCACTTAATGTTAATCAGCACAGAATAAAAACCCTGGATGTAATGGATTTAATCAAGGGAAATGACAGCAGTCATTTTTTTACTGCAACACATTTCATTTTAGGTAGTTTGTAGTCATATTGTGCTTTTAGTTTGGTTTTGTTTACCTTTTTTAAGGTAAACAAAACCAATGCACACCACTTCCAAAAAAAGAGATTAAATGAATAGATTAATAATGATAAACAGTGTATGAAATATATGCGTGTGTGTGTGTACTATAATGATATGTTTAATATGCTTTTTAAGGTAAGTCATGTCAGTTTTATGGCACCAATTAATAACAAATGATATGTCATGACAGGTTTCAATTGGAGCAGGTCCAGACCATACTCTTAAATTCATTTATTTAACATAGACCCAACATTCCCCCATGAGCAATCACTCAATGACAGTGGCAAGAAAAAAAAAAGCCTTTTAAGAGTTTATTAAACTCTTTGTGCTCATTTTTCTCACCATTGATAACACTGGCTGTGATGTAAATACTCCCTGGCAATTTATTGTATAAGTATACGATCTAATGAAATTGACATTTCCTACCTTTATGAAGCTACGAATACATATATGTTTTTTTATTATTATTTATTGATATTATGTATTGAAATTTGTTTCAAATATGTATTCTCCCTCGGAGCAGGCAGAATACTGGCAACACCTCTGACTATAATGCAGTCCAACGCATTGTAATAATTAACAATGCTGTCAAAGTGTCACTCAGAACTGAACATTAAATAGCTGAGATGTTATATTAGATTGCTTTAGATTTTACAGATGTAACTAACCATGTCTCTGTAGTATGTTGTCCATATTCCTGTTATTGTGATTGATCAGTATAGTCATCTTGTCATGTACTAAATATCCTGTTAAGAAAAGACAAAAATGATTCCATGAATCACTTATTACTTGAATGCAGCTTCCTTTATCTCAAAAGATTTGGGTATTAGAAATAATGAGATACTCTCTTGGTCTGTGCCTGTGTGTCTGTTCTTGTGGTAGGAGCTGCATCTGTATGCATGGAGTTGATAAACCAGGGATGTGCTGGAAGGAGTGTAGGATTGTATCCCAGTCAGCCACATATTAGTGGACCTGTCAGTTAGTAAACAGTGACTTAAACTCATTTCCATTCTGAGTTAGGAAGTGTAGAGAGAACTCCTAAGTGCATTAAAGTCATTCGCAATTTAGGTCCACTTTGTCTCTCAAGCGGGGGTGGGGTGACAAAAAGGTAGCAGAGGGAGCAATTAAACAGCAATCTGTGATCAAAATGATGATCATGTATCCTCACCATACAAGATAATAAGAGTTTGTTTAATTGTCTGTTTTGTAATAGTTTTCCATTATATTTTGCAGTGTTCTTGTTTTATTCAAATGGCAGTCCCTGTCACTTCATATGAACACGTTCTGTCATTTTGTAGTGAAAATTAGTGATTTACCACTAAAAAACTGCCTTCATCTGAACAGGATTCAAGTGTTGAACAGACATTACAGCCCATTATCATGGCGGACATGCTTGCAGATCCATTGCCTTTGTTTTTTTGTTATTTCACACTTTTCTTGTTTAATGTGCTGCAAGGTCTGGCATTCCTTTGATGTCGTCCCGAGCCCGGTGGGCATTCTTCCTGAGGCAATACGCACTTCACTCCTTGATAGGGATTGATTTTCAAAGGCGTGGTTTATAGTCAGTCACAGAAGGTCGATGACTCCTGCTGCGCGATATCCCCCACGGACTTAAACTTCTCACAACCTTGACGTCTGGAGTTACCCTGATGTCACGCACCCTAACCTGTTTGTGTCAGCTCCGGTCTATATGCAGTACATACAGGCGTCACAGCAAGGAGCTGACAGCTCATAACTAAAACAAACATAGGTATTCCTGTGAGGGCTGGTCTGTAATTGTTTCACAGTCTGCATACTGTATTCCCCTGTTACATGTTCTGCTAAACCTATGGTGACAGACTGATTTATTTACTGCGTGTGAGTGCATGTTGGTGCTCTTGTGTGTGTGCACAAGCAGTAGAGAGGCCACAAAGGAGCAGTTAGTAGAACCCAACTGATGTATCAGCGGCCAGTATTCCTATCACAGATATGTAGGTATCACCATATTAATGTCCGATATGAGGCAATATGAAAACTTTTTTTATAGAGAGTATAATGCAGAAAAAGATGCCTGGAGAATTTTAAATTATTGAATTCAAAGTGAAGTTTGATTTTTCAGTCATTTTAAAAGTGAAGTTTATTGTTTAATTACAAAATATCCTGCCTGACTTACATATTTGAGTCACAAGTGTTTGATAACAACATTGCAGGAATCATTGCAAAAATGGATGTTTACACATTTACACCGCCGGAATAACAATAGCAGAACTTTTTCCATCAGTGATTCTGAAAGTGTTTTTTTTTTTGTTGAATGTTCTAATTGAGTTTGTAATAGAAGTAAGTAATCAGAACTGTTAGAACAAGGTAGTTTTTTTAATGTGTTATTGATTTCTATCCAATATTGTATTGAAGTCTGTTTCCCATTGATTTGTGTGCCACCTACCGACCATAATGTACACCCAACAGTAGAGATTAAGGTATATGGGTGGCATCACAGGAAAAACATTTTGATAAAAGGCGTGGATGGCCCCCAGATGATTTTCCAACTTCAAATTGGGCTGTGCCATACTTGGCTGCTTTACCCGATAATATCTGCATTGGCATTGGCCACAAAAAACAACTATTGGCTCTCGCAGTAAGAGATTGTTTTTATTGTTTAGTGCATTTGAAAGAGATAAACTACACCCTACCAGCCCTATTACCCTTAAGTCCATGTCACTAAAGCCGAATAAAGCAACACCTACCTGCAACGAGTAAACATCCAGAAGACACACTTTTAATAGACCGAGGTGCTTCCTTCTTCCGTGACATAACTTAAAATATCATCTGTACTGATTGCGTCTTCCACTGCTATTCCTCTGTTTTTAAAGTCCACTTCCTGCTTCTTTCTTGGGGCGAAGAGGTTGTGCCCAGCACCTCTGATTACACAGGCTCTGCTAGTCACACTTGTAAGTGACCGGCAGGGGGATTTGTGAGGTGTTGCTGGAAATGCCTGTAGAAGTTGCATGTTTTAGGCGGTCACCAACCGTCCTGACTGAAACAGGGAGAGTGTTCCTCTGATTTAGCCTTCCTGCTCTTTGGCACAGCCACTCCATCTATAATGTCCAAAGATTACTAAATAGGAATTATTAGAGATTACATTAGGAGTAAAGCACACAGTAGGTACAACAAAGTGATGTGCATTGTACACAGACAGTGCTAAATAGCGATAAACAGAGCCTGTTAAGATGTTATTTAATGTATTGCCATCCTCAGTGCTTCCTGGCAATAGATTTGAGGTTCTCAGTAACAACCCTCTGGCTAAAAAAATGGGGAAAAATGACACTATCAGATCTATTTTCAGTTACTCAGCTCCATTTAGGGGATTTAGATAGCATACATGAGAATGCCCATCTCTCCAACTGCAGTGGAAACCTTCATCAAATTAGAATTGAAGTGATTATCCAGGGCAGAGCAAAAGGACAAAATCGATAGTTCTTTGTTCGAGGCTAAAATGAAGAATGGGCGTTCAGCAGGGATCTCTCTCTCTACTGCTTCCTCTCTCCCTCCCTCTCTCACACACACAGACACATGCAAACACACACATGCAACGCTCTTTGAATTGCATATTCTGTTCCAACATCCTTGACCATATCAGCATTAGGCTTGCGTGGCGTAGTCTCAAGCCTTCTGTCTTGTTTTTTTCTTCCTATCTTTCGGAAAAAAAAACCTAAAACCTCAAAGGAGAGGCACTTCCTTAGATAATTGCAATTAGTGGTTTTGGCTGGATGTTGCATCCCTGGCCCTGGCCCAGCTCTCTGTGTTGGGTAAGAGGAAGTGGGCCTGATGGGCATGATCCAGCCTCCAA
The DNA here is from genome assembly GCA_963678695.2 of Diplodus puntazzo. Taxonomy (NCBI): domain Eukaryota; kingdom Metazoa; phylum Chordata; class Actinopteri; order Spariformes; family Sparidae; genus Diplodus; species Diplodus puntazzo. Next base: position 15,209,131 of record OZ023156.1, on the reverse strand, counting down.
AAAGCCCTCTGCCCCTTTTGCATCCCATGGGCCCCCTGTCAGAGGGCAGCTGGGCGTGAGCAGTGCTAGAGAAAAAGACGAGGCTCACTTTCTACTGGGCAGGTACTGCAATTATACAGTAATTGGAAAAAGAGGTAAATGGAAAGAGCTGTACCTTTGTCCTACTTCTTGAAAGCCTGTTACTTCACCGAGACAGAGAAAATAATGGCACATAAAGGTTGTGTTATTTAAACTCAGTTTTAATGTAGAAATTTACTCCAAGTTATAATAGGACAAAAATAGAATGTGGGGAGCTTGCTCAAAATAGTCCATTTATAAAGACATACTAAAAGTGTGATCTGCTATCGCCTTGTTGTTTCGGCCCTTTCAGGGCTGTCATCGAAACTGACCAATCATGTTTTTAGAATGTCATCTGTCAGAGCAGAAAAATACGAACATTAGAGAAGTTATCTTTTCAAACGTGTGTCTAGCATTGTGAAATTGTCTATTTTAACCCAAACCATGTTTTCCTACTCCTAAGTAAGTATTTTATTTTCCTCACCCTCATCAAACACTGATAGGAAACTAAAAAGGAACCAAGAATAATAAGTGAACAGTATGTTCTAAGCAGGATAGAGCATGGGCCCTGTAAGTTACCCACTAAGCCACAACAGCTAGCCCTAGAAGCATTTTCTATTGCTTAGTTGAAATGATGATCCTGGAGCAACAATAATTATGAGGATCCAGGAGCAACACCAACCTGACAATATTAGACACGCTCATATTAATGTGTGCTTTGAAGTTGTCAGACAGGATATCGGCAATCGCAAATGTTCTGTCGGTGAAAAAACAAGAGAAAAACCAAAGCAGGATGCTTCCACCAAACATTAGAGTGAAATAGAAATATAACTGAATTTTAAGCGTTCAATTGGCTATCCTTTTCTTTACTTTCTGAGTATTTTGTAGAAACTACAGTGCATTCATTTCAAATTTACTTTGCAGAGTCAAGGAGAAAATTGCAAGATGTCACAGCTCAATAAAGTTTCAGGGAAATTCTATGTTAAGTTTACGGTAATGTAAACCATAAACTGAATGCAGGGACTTAAATTATGTTGAAATAGTCCTTTCAATTCTGCTTCCTTTGTTTGTCAAATCTCAGCTGCCACTCGCGTCTATGTCGAGCACAGACTCTCAATCATACTCTGGTTTTCTCTCTCTCTTTCTCTAACATACACACACACCACGCTTTAAACACATACACACAACAGCTTCACATAAAGGACTGCAATCCATCAATGTGCTCATTGCTGTCATGAGTAAAGAGACAGAGCTCTAAGCAAGAGTCCTCTAACACAAATTTGATTTACCTCAATTTGCCTCAAACAGTGACATGTGAGCGCTAGAAGTGCTAATACAGAGTGGCACCTTTTGCTGCCAACAGGCATGTGTCTGTTAAGCTCAGTTTCAAAGCTTGGGCTCATGCTCAAATCTGATTTACTTAAGGATGGTATTGGATTATAAAGAGTTTGGAGTTATTAAAATTAACTGCTAAATAAAGTGATACTGTGGAGAAATGTGATGACTTCACATGGGAATATAGCAGATAGTGTGTTTCTGTCAGAAAAATGTTGGTTTAATATATTTTGAAGCCTTTAGAATATTTTCCACCTTTCTCAATGATTCAATCCCCGTTTAGTCTTCATGATATCCTGCATGCAGATACCAGATCACAAAATCTTCAAATGCCATCAGTCCAATACAATCAGTTTAGAAACATATGCTGTTAACAAATCCATTTCAGTAGCTCTTTCACCAAAATTGGCATGACAAACACAAAATTGACTAGGATGCTTTGTGTGTCTCTAATATGGGAGCCAGATTGAAACACGTTATCAAGTACCTCGATAGAAACACATAAATCAAACTAAGGATTGCTTCATACATAAAAAGCATCTGGCACCTTAATCAAACAATAAAACACTTCTTTGTACCACCAACCCCACGTAATGATTGAAGCATGCTAGTCGTGCAATCACCGGCATGCTGGAAATGTCAGACTAATGACCAAGACCTGGCCATTTTGAATCTGAATTAATTCAATTACCTTGCGGCAACTGAGCACCATGTCCCTGCCTATGTTACTTGGCACGGCATTTGTTCCCACGCATTAGTGTTGGACTGCCACAACATCTGTGTCATCCACCACTCATCTACAAATGCGTTGCTTCCAACTGTCCAGCACAAAATGAACCTGTGTGTTTCTCTGAACCTGTTTGCAAGAGATGAGGGAACAAATTGAGCGAACTCCAACCTTTGGTGCATTGTTTCCCTCAACAATGATTTTTCTCTGACAAATGTATAAATTCCCCTTCTGCACAAATGGCAATACAAAACTAATACCATGTGCTGTATTTATATATACTGTGTATATATATATATCTATATATATATATATAGATATATATATATAGATATGTATATATATAGATATATATATATAGATATAGATATATAGATATAGATATATATATATATATATATACAGTGGGGATGTATCTTGCAAACAAGCAAGCAAGCAAAGTTTATTTATAAAGCACCTTTCAGAAACATCAGTCACAAAGGGGCTCGCAGTCAAAGAAATAAGATCATACAAAATCAAATAAATAAAACAAAGATATATGATATGTATCTGCTATATTTTGCTCTACACACTAAAAGATAGCAAATAATAGATCAAATTACTGTGTCCATATGGACAGAGTTTAGGCACTATTGACACTGCTTCCTTGCTGAGATATAGACAAGGGATAGTAACAAAAAGAGGATGATACCTACTTGATTAGTCCAATACCCCTTTCACAATGGATAAAAACTCGCTAACACACACAATGATATGATGCACATTTGAGCGAAGGACACTGGTGTGTGAAGAGTTTTCCATTCAGGAGGAGCTCTCTCGATCAGTCAGCATTACGCTTTAAAGAGAGACCAATGTAAAAGATAACCATTATGACATCATCGCTAGCCTCCAAGACTTTTTTACTAATGATCGTTTTTTCTGGTGTTTTGTGTCATCGTTCATGACACACCAGAAACAAAACAGAGAGGGCAAACTCACCTACTGGCAATTGGAAAGATGCCAGTTGCCTATTTTTTGAGCCGGTGTTTGCAAAACTGGCATATATGCGCTTTGCTTGGTGTAAAATTGTTTTATTACTTTCAACAAAATGTTGACATTTTTAGGCGGGATGTGGACTGTCAATTTAGTCAATCATTATAATCACTGTCATTATAAACCCTTCATGAAACAGAAGGAACAATGTGCAATCACCAAAAACAATTTCATTGTTTATTCAGGCTATTTTAGGCAGCCTTTAAAAGAGTTAACCTTTACAGTGGGGGGTCTGCCTGTGCAGGAATGGGAAGACTTTTTTTGTGCTGCTTGTAATACCTTTTCTGCTGTCTTCTTTTTTCAGGTGGCCAACCTGGCTTGCTCCATCTCCAACAATGAAGAGGGTGTGAAGCTGGTTCGAATGGCTGCCACCCAAATTGACAGCTTATGTCCACAGGTGAGGACATAAAAAAACACTTTTATTCCATAACATTGAACCCTACTCAAGCACAAGTCAACATGTGTTTTTGTATCATGAACTCTTCTAAATTCCCCTCAAATGGGTATCTTTAGAGAGTTCTAAGAAATTGGAGAATCTAGAAATAACAGAAAAAATCACAGTCGGCAGAATGTGAGGAAGAGCTATGAAAAATGTGTAGGTGGACCCTGTAGTACTGTTTCACAGGATGCAAGCAAAGGAAGAGGTTATAATCGATCGGTTGTTTCCAAGGTTAACAGTGGGCCCTACTCACTCGTGACCCAACACAGTAGTGCGGAGGAGAGATGGAGAAGGGAGGCTGACTTTAAGATTCAGGATCCAACATGCAGGACTCACCATGCACACCTGCTGAGACCCACTTACTCAGAAAACTTTGGGAGAAAATGTCTCCTGATACCTCTTGGCAATGCACAACTCAGACAGATTAAATAAAAAAAAACATAATAGACACAGACTTTGTGGCTAGGAAGACGGAACAAAGAGTGGGTGGAACAAAGAGAAAAAATTCCATCTGTTCTGGGTAGAGCTAGCCGTCGTCCCTTATCTTCACACATGCAAATTGCACACACACAGGAAAACACACAACCTCAGTAACTGCTATGTCCAAATCATAGTGTCTCTTTTGCTACATCAGATTAATTTAGTTTAAACAAAATCTAAAAAGCAGGACGTGATAAAGAACAGGAAGTAATGCTACTTCTGGTTGAAGTACACATGCCAGCTGTCATAGTGATATGATTAATACTGTCTGTTCTTAAGTGCAAGTCTGTTGATGTGATGTGTCTCTAATGGGGGTGTTAATAATCTAAAAAAAAAGAAAATATGGACACAATTTGCCTGTCTTATGCAAGACTTTAAAACCCTATGATGTTTTTATCTTCTTTGGCTTGAAGCCAAATATTCTGTCTTACATCGATCAGACACTTGAAGTCAGGATACTTGGTAGGTTTTGGAAAAGATGACCTTCCTCTCCTGATGCTGAAAATTTGGTATAGCTTTTTGATAGATCCTCGGGCCATCCGTAAATACATATTTGTGTTCTTTTTTTTGAACGTGACATTGGTTACTGACACTGCATCTCAGGGATATGTCTGATGGTATTCAGTATTTGTTTTATTGGAAACAAATCCCATAGAAAAATACTAAAACCTGCAATCCAATAATGTAAATGCAGTTGTTACTCTCATAGCCGTCTGTCACTTTTGTCTTATCTAAAAGCTATTTTAAGCATCCACTGGGCTGAACCACTTCAGTGAGTGAGGCATGTCTTTATTAAGACAAACACGGACAGTGTAGTTTTAGTCATTCCTATATAAGCCACCCTGCTGCTGTAAATAGTGACTAGAGCATTAAAGTGAAAGCTGAAAATATTAACTAACATTTGCACTTTTTACTTCTGTTCGAGTAATGTTTGCCAAAGACTAAAAAAGCTTAAAAATAAAAAATAAAAAAATAAAAAATAAAAAATAAAAAAGCTGGCCCCTGTACAGGGGCCAGCTTTTTTATTAGATTATTTTTCTTTCTTTCTTTTTTTTTTTTTATTAAACATATACAATAGTGTTCTTTTTATGGGATTTGTTCCCTGTGAAAAATTATAACATAATAAGACATTATGTGTCCCAAACCTCGTCTAATGATTTTGACCCATCCTCTATGCCAGGTTATCAATGCTGCTCTCACTCTGGCAGCCCGCCCCCAAAGCAAGGTGGCCCAGGACAACATGGACGTTTTCAAGGATCAGTGGGAGAAGCAGGTGCGCATCCTGACTGAGGCTGTGGATGACATCACCTCTGTGGATGACTTCCTGTCCGTCTCAGGTATGAGGCCATGCATTACATTTTCTTTACAGATCAGCTAATTACAGAAGATGCGCCCTAAGTTTCACTGACTCACAAATGTCAAAAATGTATTTTATTTCCTGTAAACATCAAGTTGCTTTCTCTGTGGCAGCTTGATGTGAAAAACAAAATTACAGTTAAGACATAAGACAGTTGAAGTTAATAAATTGGAAGCCAAAGATTGGAATTTTTTATTTTTATTTTTTTTTACATTTTGCATGCTTGTATTCTGTTTATATTCAATATTTATTTATATTTTGCCCAACAGCTCCCATTCACCTGTATATTAATCTATAAAGACTTTCTGTTACTTAAAGGTGCAATATATACAAATCAACCATGTGTGTCAAATTATTACTCAAACAGGCAGCATTTCACCAGAGTAAAAGCTAAATATAGCTGCCAGTTAGCTCGATCGCTCAGTTAGCCATGCCTCCAGTGGGCTGGACTGGTAGCTCTCCGAGCACCATGGAAGTGTTGGTGTTCTCACCCCTAGCCCATGGGCTTTGGACCAAGATGGGTTGGGGCTAGCTGATTAACATGCAGACTTCAACAAATCTCTGCAACACAATGAATGTCATTATGTCAAAACTGGTATTTCTTTATTCTGTTGGTAATTTTTGTTAACTTTTGTTTTCAGCAAAACATCTCTAGTATTGTACCATTTGTTTAGGTCATAAGAGGGATACTCTGTGTATTGGTACATTTGATCTGGAATGTTTTGCAGATGAAGAAGATGGTTGAATAAACAGAATTGTAATTGCTAAGAATTATATGCTATATAAACATCTCATTTCCATTCAGAGAGACATTTTTGCACAGACAATTTACAATGTCAAACATCAACACAAAATATTGAAAACATTCCATTTACAAGGAAAACATATTATTTTGTAACAAAACATTATTTCTTCTAGCTAAAGAAAGTCTTGGGTCCCTCCATCGCTATTCACTGTCCCTTTTTTTTTTTTGCCCCTCCAAAGAGAACCACATCCTCGAAGATGTCAACAAATGTGTAATTGCTCTGCAAGAGGGCGATGTGGACACTCTCGACCGAACTGCTGGAGCTATCCGGGGCCGAGCCGCTCGTGTGGTGCACATCATTAACGCTGAGATGGAGAACTACGAGCCTGGAGTCTACACTGAGCGTGTGCTGGAGTCCATCAAGCTCCTGTCTGAGACCGGTTAGTGTTCTATACATAAAGGTGGTGTGGCACAAGGAGCCACAGTTGTAATGTGTAAGAGTGTATTGTGAAGATTAACATAATATCCTTCACCCTTGTACTGTGCATCACACATTTTGAACCAATTCTTTTGGCAAATTGGCAAGCTTCTTTCATGAGGAGAGTGCAACACCCACCCAGACACACACACACACACACACACACCAGCACTTACATTAGCTCCCCAGTCTGGTCAGTGACTTATAGATGCACCTTAATTACCTGGATGCCCAGTGTCCCACAGTTTGGATCAGTGTCTTGGCACAACACAAACCCTGATCGCCACCTGTTCACTCATCTGCCTCTCAACCTTTTTTCATCTATTATTTTCCTTCTCTGTCACTATGCTTCTCCTGTGTCATGGCAAATTCCAGGAGACCTGAGTTTATCTCTGTGGCAGCTCAGACAACACATATCTCAGTCACACCTACAGTGAAGATTGTCTCCCCCGAAATTTGACTGGAACCACTTCACACTATACAGGGTGTAAGGGTGCAGGGAGGCAGTAAAGAGACAACTTTTAGAGTGGTGTTAAGTGCTGGAAGCTTGGGTGTTATGTTGGCTCTGTGTTCGTAGGATTGAACATAGATTAAAAAATAGTTGGGCCGCTGCGTAAAACATAAATGGAAAGATTTGCATCACTGTGCTTTGTGGTAATGGTTTTTATTAGTGCTGGGCGGTATACCGGTTCACACCGAATACCGGTGTATATTTTCGTTATGATATTTTTAATTTTTAATATACCGCCATACCGTTGTATTTGAATACACAACGTTCGGAACGCTGTGCTGCGCCGCGCGACACTGTTTCTGACCGGACCCTTTTCAATGTTGCACTGCTAAACAGGTATGGTGCGACTGCGAGGGTAAACAGTAGTGCTCTGGTGTTGTGTTACGGTGAAAATGGATAGGATAGACATCACAGATCATGACTTCACCCACGGACGTCAAGATGAGCAACTGGAAAGCCGCTGAGATCCGGGAGATGCTAGCGTCTCCTCGTCTCTGTAACTGTTTGGTTGTGTCTAGTGTTGTGTCGGTCGCGAACTTGTCGTTCGAAAGAACGAATCTATTAAGTGAACAAAGTGAATGGAATCACTTCATGAACTGATTCGTTCCTTTCTCAGTTCAGTAAGCTCAGCCGCGAGCATGCCGGCCGGGAGTGGAACTGCCACAACTCACTCAGAGAACTGTGAGGACGTGATTCACGTTCACACTGTGATTCGTTCATGATTGGCGAACCTACTGCACACAGAGAACTGTCGCTGAGGACGTGATTCTCGTTCACGTATTGTGCTGATAGTGAAGCTGTGTCACTCTTTCACTCACTCAGGGCAGAGGAGTTGATTCACGTTCAGTAACCGTACTGCTAAAACTAGCGCTGTGTTGCTAACATCAGTGTAGCATCATGTTAAGTGATTTTACTGCACAGTAAAAGTCACTCATGTTCGCGAACGTGATTGTCAGACCTGCTGAGGACGTGAATCACGTTCGCGAACGTGATTCACGTTCTCGCTGATTCAGTGACAGCGCTGCGCGAACATGATTCACGTCCTCAGCAGGTCGTTCGCGAACGACTGATTCACTCATCATTCACGTCGCTGAGGACGTGATTCTCGTTCACGTACTGTGCTGAAACTGGCGCTGTGTCGCTCACTCAGGGCAGAGGAGTTGATTCTCGTTCAGTAACCGTACTGCTAAAACTAGCCCTGTGTTGCTAACATCCGTGTAGCATCATGTTAAGTGATTTTACTGTGCACAGAGGACACTTTCACCGTGTAATAATTTTAGTGCATGTATACCACTCAAAGCAGCGCTGCGTCTCCCGCAAATGATTGTGTACTATAGTCCGTGAACGCACCGTCCCTCAGTAAGTGAACGTGACCCTCAGGGCTGAATCATGAACTGAATGACGGATCGTTTTGCTGTTTATCAGTTCAGGGAGTTGGAGAGCACTGAACAATTCGGTGAACGAATCTTTTGAATGAATCATTTTAATGAACGGATTCTAGAGATTCAGAACAGTAAAAAGAACTGCCGTTCCCATCACTAGTTGTGTCCGCTACTTGTGTAGCGGCAAGCTAGGAACGGTCGCTACTTTCAAATTAAAAGCCCCCCGCTAAGAACCCAGTACTAAACTCCAATGGGGTGCAATGTAAAGCTCTTATTTTGAAGACAAATTCCACCTGCTTCCTGTTAGCTGTCTGTTGCTTGAGGCAGCTAACGGAGGGGGTGGTGCGCTAGGCCGCACGCTTCCATTACTAGCGGGGGTTTAACATCGGCGTGTTTTACTGAGGAGACGAGAATATGGGCCACGGATCTATAATTAAATAAATATATCAAGTGTCGCCACATTTCTACCGATACATATGTTGTACGTCACTGTTCACACCGAACTTCGTGCTTCACGTCACGTCACATGTTTACGCCGACCCCAGTGGCAGCTTTTTGTGAAAGAAGGAATGAGAAACTGGTTGAGAGAGGAAAATTACACCTCCCTTAAAGATAGACAGAGTGCTGCCTTTACCTTGCAGCAAATGTGCTGCCTTTTCTATCTAAAAGGGGCTAGTAATTCCTCTCTCAACCAGTAGAAAATGCTGGGAACACCTGATTATGCATGAAAAAAATACCGTCATATACCGTGAAACCGTAGGAATTTTGAAAAATACCGTGATATACATTTTTTGTCATACCGCCCAGCACTAGTTTTTATGCATGTGTTCCTGAACCCCATGTAGTAATATCCTTTCATACCTAGTCGTTATACTATCACCTGTTACCAAAAAACCTGTTTACCTGTGGAATCTTCCAAACAGGAGTTTTTTCAGCACTCAGAAACTTTCCCAGTCATCTGTTCCCTCTGTCCCAACCAATAAGCATATATTTGCAAAAATCAATGAATTGAACATTATATATTCTGTCTTTGGACTGCGTTCTATCGAGTATATATCAAAAAGGATTTTAAACAGTGTCATTGTATATAGCTTTGAAGTTTCCCAAGTTTTTCAAGCAGAAGGCATTGTAGGGCCGCAAAAGTACATGGCATGCTAACAGGATCTACCAGTATTGTGTGGAAAAAAAAACATGTATGGTCCATCCTTTTAAAATAGTAAAGCAACATTATGTAGGAATTTGCATGTGTGTGTGATCTGATGCCCCCCACAGTTCCTGAGTGCAACACCACTGTTGTAAATACAAATCCCAGTTCTGTGATCATTTGTAATGAAGGGGCTAACTTAGGGCAGGGCAAATAATTGGGCAAAAGCGATTAATTCGACTTTGTGGTTTTGTATGATTTTAAAAAAAAAAGAAAGATTTTCTCTTTGATTTGCTCCGCCGCCTCTCCTTACGGACTCGCGTAGTTCATAGTGGGCTCCGCCCTCCCCCCGCATTGACTTTCCACAGCCTTGGTGTGGAAGCGTTAGTAGCTTGGTTTTGTGGCATCAGACCTCGAACAAACCACGGTCCGCTGTAAAGTTTGTTTAAAGGCTATTGCAACTAAAGGCAGCGGACCAACCCATTTATTTAAGCATCTCAAACAGACGCACGTATCACAGTGGGACACTTGTTGTTTACTACGAGATGCACAAGACCGCGGCAGCCCACAAACACTCGCTAAAAAGCAGCCAACATTAGCAGAATCATTTAATCATTGTGTCCCGTATGAGAAGAAAGGGTCCCGGTGGACAGTTTTTACAGATGCAGTCACGTTGCATATCGCTAAAGATATGGTGCCCATATATACAGTGGAAAAGCCAGAGGTTCATCCACATTCTGAAAATGTTTGACCCCAGGTTTGTGCTACGAGGCCGCAACAGGGCATGATGTCTCAAGCCAGAGGAAGTAGACAGACTCATCTTCCTGGCCAAAAATGTGTTAAATACACAGCCAGCACACACCTCATGTCCTGTACATCCACCAACATGTGATGTTTACTATGCAATGCATGCAGATGTTTAATTTAGTTTACATATCTTCAGGATATAAGATACTTTTTGTAAATAAGAGGCACCTTTTGCAAAATAAAGTATTTAATTAAAGTTATGTTAACACTTTATCAATACCAATATGGAAACTGACCTGTTTTTCATAATATCAAGCAATCTGACATGTTAAATTTATGTTTACAAAAGCATTTTATCAAAAAGGGACACATTCTTTTCAAGTGTGTTTGAAGGTGCACTGTTTAAAATGACAGGGCAATTTCGTTAAAAAATAAAATCATTAAAATAAATGCAATGCTTTTAATAATTAATTTGTAATTTAAAGTTTGTTCTTGATAAGGAAAAATACATCGTTTAAAATCGTAAATCGAGTTTGGTGTGAAAAAATCGGAGACTCAATTTTTAGGCCAGCCCTAGGCTAACTACATACATAAGAATGTTATGTGTTAAAAACTTGTATCTTGAAGTAAACATGTGTGTAACGCTGTAATTCTACCCTTTCACTGAAGTTATATAGTGCAGACCAAGTGACAGCTGTGACAGAGACACCATTCACCCCGTTACAAGACACACTGTGCCATCATAATGATTTTGAAGCTTTTGTTTCAATGTAAAAAAGCTTCATAATGTTGCATGAAGTTGTGGGCCCCTTAAGGGTTTAGAAGCACTATGGAACTGTTTTTCTATAAAGGATGTCTGTTGCGATTATTTCAGTAAAGCTAACAGCACTTACAGGTCTTTTTCAGCACACAGGTAGGAAGTGGATGGGATATTGAGTATACGTATATAGGAAATAGCACAACATTAGCAGCCAAATTAAGTCAGGCTGAGTCAAGTGTACCTGGTGTTGAATGATTTCAGCATACAGATATGCTAAGCCCCGAGGGAAAAAATGTGTCAGTAAATCACCTCTTTGTCACACTGTGAGTTTGTAACACTATTTAAGGTTGTAAAGCTTCTGCCTTTATTGCTGGGGTTAAGTGCAGTGATATTGAAAAGCTGAGTAGGCAGGGAAAAGGTGAGAGCTTTTGTCAGTGTCGGCTGTGGCTATTTCCTGAAAGCAGCTTGTACCAGTGCAAGATTTGTTCATTCATGTTTTTTTGTTAGCATTGGTTGGGTCACAATTCATATGTTTTTTCATTAATTTAACCTTGTTGAAGTTGCTATGTTAGCATTTATTTACTGACAGACTGTTGTTGAAACATTTTTGCTTTATGAAATAGCTTCTCAAATCCTTCAAAAGAAGGTGCAAACATGCCTTTTAAAAGTGCACCATTGTGAAAGGTGGACTAAGACACAGGATGAAAGTAAATCGGTAATTACTTGTCCACAAGAATCAAATCTGACCACCCATTCCGTCTTTTTGCACTTGTCTACCTCCTCCTTGTTCTATTTTTTCTCTATCCTCACCCATCCATCCCTCCCCCAGTAGCTATCTCTCCCATAAGAGCCCATTTAGTGCCACACTGTATGTATTGTTTCGCTCGTTGCTTTCATCTGCGGGATAATTGAGAGACACAATCAACTCCCCTCCCGCTAGCTGATAAAGGCGCAACAGCATTAGGTAAGTCACGTGTGTTCACGCAGCCATCTGTCTCAGTCTCTCTTCTGGCGCTCATCTCCACCATAATGGACTACCTTCAGTACTAGTTAGATGTTATCTCAAGCATATTCTGCTCTATTATTGCATATTTCAGTTTTGCTGATTGAGTTAATTAATTGTTGAAGTACAGTGACAATATCTTAAGGTTAATTTCACTTAAGGTCAATTTCATATGGCCATAACCTGGTCACATAGGAAGACTGTATAATTGTGCCGCTCTTCTATTAATCCTCCATGGAGTAGGTTTCTAGAGTCAGCAGGAACCCAAAAGCATTATGTCAGCATTACTGAGAACAACAAAACTGTTGATGTTGCAGCATCATATTGATCACCCACTGATTTGTCTTTATCGTGTGGTTGCTTTTTTGCGTGTTAACATCATCATACTGTAAATGTAGTACCTGAAAATAAGAAGCATAATAGCAAAATTGTTTATGCAAAAGAGAAATGAGGTGAAAGATTCATCAATCAGCCCCTGGATACACAATATGCAAGACCCTATACATGATTTATCTCACACACACACACACACACACACACACACACACACACACACATCTATATATATATATATATATATATATATATATATATATGTATATATATATATATGTATATATATATACACATCTATATATATATATATATATATATATATATATATATATATATATACATATACATATATATATATATATACATATATATATATATATACATATATATATATATATATATATATATACTGTGTATATATATACATATATATATACATATATATATATATATACATATATATATATATACATATATATATATATATATATATATATATATATATATATATATATGTATATGTATATGTTCAATCTTTCCAGTCGTTTCAGCAAGTTCCCCAAAACATTTGTTTACATTCTCGTGGCAAAGCCCTCCAGCAGCTGTAGCAATTGTGGAAGTAAGTTCACGTTGTTATAAAGCGCCCCGGGTGGATGGATGTGTCAACATAACAGCTACATTTTGCACATTCAGTCTGACTCTGTTTTTTAAAAGCATCACCATGATCGTTCCATTACCTTAGCCACAGGTCCATAATAGTCCCATAACCAAAGCCAAGTAGTAATTAAAAAAAAAAACAATCATACTACAGTATTCCCCTTAAAGCACCATGATGTTAGCTTTACTTAAATAACCACAATAGGCCCATTTATGGAAAAACAACAACTTTTTTTATGGAAAAACTCCACAGAGAACCTTTGATGTGGCGACAGCTGGAACTTTTTAACCTTGAAATAACAGGTTGACAATCATTTTGATGGTACAGTGTCTTGTGAAAGGGTAAATGGTGTCTCTGTCTCAGTCACTCCGCCCTCGTATCACTTTTTTCTGCACTATGTAACTTCAGTGAGAGGGTAGGATCACAGCGTTACATACACGTTTACTTCAAGACGTAAGTTTTCAAGACATTATATTAGTACAACGTAATGAGTTATGTTTGTAATTAGCACCTACATTACTTCTGACAAATTGTTATAGACCTGGGGTTTGTAATTATAACTGTAGTGTTCCACTCAGAAACTTTAGGGGTTGCCAGATCGCACCATATGCACATTTTTATAATGTTACTTTAATGAAGTGCCTATTCTAACCTAAACTTTGATCTGTCCCTACAGCCAACCAAGTAAATCATAGTGTTGTCACATCATAAAGCAAGTTTAATTTTAGCAGTGATTTGTGACCGTTTTGGAGTGCAGACACAAAATATGTCATGCCTGGATGTCGGATCAGAACACACTTCTATGTATTGTTCTAAAAGGAGTCAATCAACAGTATACTTTGTGCGTTAATTTAGAGGACCTGTGGGTTTATTCATAGAATCTTTAGTTTTGGATAGGTTATAATTTCTGCAGCCAATTGACACATAGTGGAACTTCTGGTTTATTCTGCAGATGTTTTTAAAGGAAATACATTATGACTGATTTACATTGTAGATGTTTGAAATGTAAAACCTCAAAACAGTACCTAAAAAGTTTTGTGTAGGTGGTCATTTCTGCAACTTTTGCGTTTATCAAGCATCTGCAACTTGCCAACATGAGTGAGGTTGTAATTTAGTTACAAGCCAGATTCAAGCTCTAAAAAAAATAAAAAGGAAAACTCAGATGGTGATGCTTCATCCTTTGGAGCTTCTATAACCAGCTGCTTCTCAGTTTCAGTAGGACTGTATCCTATACTTAAACAGGAAACCTAGCATAAAATTGACAAGATGATGGATGCAGCAACAAGCAGCTGATTTCAAGATGGCCTGCATCCTGTCTGACTTTACCATAAGGTGAGGGCTAAGTCTATTCTGGCTGCACCACCTTAAGGAGAACTCCCATCTTAAATTTTAACGAGGCCTCTCAATTGCGGCTGCTAATTGAGATGTTAAGGCAGGGATCCGGCAACTGTGTTAGACCAGCGTTTCATTGGCTCCATATTTCTCTTTGATGAAGAGCTGTTGTGTTACCCCTTCCTGTTTCCCTCTTAGTGGTGCTAGTTGGCTTTTTTAGGGGCTACCATGCACATCTGATCTGGACCATAAAGCACTGATTGATCCTTGTGAACTTTTGCCTCCCTCCCCACTCTGTCCTCACTGGCCTGATGTCTATGGATTTAAACACAGTCAAGGAGAAATCTATAGCTGGGGGAAAGATGATTAAGTGTAGCTGAACAAAGGAAAAAAAGGATATAGGACCACACACTTTTTTTAGAGGGTACTGAGTCCAATTAACTAGACTATACCAAAAAATCAATAGCTGTCACCAAGGATTTCACTAAGCGATTTGAGCAGGGATTTTAGTGAAATTCATTGATGTGATCCTTTTTTTTTCCTTTTTCTCAGTGGTGTGCATGTAAAACATTTATCCCGTGCCTGAGAATGTGTGTGTGTGTGTGCGTGTGTGTTTTTGAGTAGGCTGGTTGTGTTTTTATTTGATGGCTCCTGTGTTTAAGCTTTGGGCCACCCGTGCCAGTCGCGACCACTTGCCCGTCTTTCTGACAGCTGCCACATCAACCCCAGGACGTTCAGCACAACTGCCTGCCCTTTGACCATTTCTCAATTTGCCCATCCCTCTTCCTCATATTGAGTGCAGTCAGATTTATGACCAGGCCGAATACAGGCAGCCTGGGTGCACGGTTCTTCTGTGTAAAGCTGAGCCATAGATTCTTGACAGACAGTCCACACATGGGGCCCAGGATTGAAGCGTGTCCTTGAGAGGGAGAAAAATCAATAGCCTAATGGGAAAGTGGTTATGGCTTCCCTCTCTTTTTCCCCCTCTCCCTCCTTCTTCACTGAGACATACTTTTCTTGCCCACTAACTCCTTGTGTTTGGACTAATCTTCACCTCAAAAAAATAAAAGGGAGGGGGGACAAATTTTAGAGTCGATCATTAATGTGGTGCCCGAAGAGGGTAGATTAAAAAACTGATATATGGCCCAAGTCCAGTATGCCATTTAGAGAAGCAGGGTGGCGTTGCTCCTTGTTATTACATCGGGGCACAGTAAATGGGATTTAGCCAGGGTTTTGCAGTGAGTAATAACACACATGCTCACACCGCCACCCACATGTCATGCCTGTAAATCAGCGGATCAAGTGTACTTAAAAGAAGTGCAGCAGCGACTGAAGGATAGAAGTTAAGACTCTTCAGACTGTCTACCTTTAAAATGATAGCTCTGAGAACCAGACTTTGTGGCTGGTCAGACTTAAAGCGAGCCACCATAAATATTGAGCAGCTGTTTTAAAATCTTTAATCAGAAAACCACAATATTGACATCAGTGGCCATTAATACAGACACGAGAGAAAGCAATTAGTACTTAAGGGGAAACAGGACAATGGATCAGTGCTCTTTCAGTATATCTCAAAACAGTACACTGTTGCTGAACCGGATGAGTCACTCTTTACTGTAAATTTGTAGCCATTGTTATGATGGTGGGGAAATAAGTTTTTGGCCAGAATGGGTAGCAGATGGCAGCCTCATTGCTAGCAAGGAGTAGAGGTAAGGTCTCTTAATCTTTGGGCAAATAGAAGTGGGAGTTACTGTTGGAGCAGGTTCTGATGAAGAAATTGCTTTGAGAGCAGCAATGCAGTCTGAGAAGGTAGGTGAAACATTTTTGCCAAGGTAAGAGTGTGCAGTGAACAGAGCAGCAAACACAGTACAAGAGTCCCAGAGTTCTTCACAAGTAGCTCTAAAGTTTGATACCATTTTATTCACTGTTAGAGTATGTACATTCATAATGTGGACTTGAATTGAAAGCTGTCCAGTCAGTATTGAGTGAAACATTGAGTGACCCCCCCCCCCCCCAATACACTGTAATGATACAAGAGTATTTTTGTGATTATCAACCCACACAACTAATGAATGGGCTAATAAGCCTGCTAACAAAATGATCAAAGGTCCGGAATGAGGTTGTGGAAGGGCCGCATTCATACCAGAGCACCTCTGCAACCGTGCTATCTGTATATATTAATGTGCAATGTTTTTTTGGCCGCAGGCTACAAAAACAACACTGACAATATGATTTATTTATTCTTCTTTGTCTTGCCACCTAACAAATTTAAGTTGGATATTCACTTTCCTTTATTGTAGCTTCATTTCGGTCCCCAACAAGTCCTGAAAGAATAATCTGTTGTTGTTTTGGGTTTGTTTTTTTTAAGCTGTAAAATGCTTCACCATATTTAGGAGCTATTTGTTTAATGTATTTGACGTTTAGTGCCGAGTAGGTATCGTACAGTGGAGTTTTAGAGCTTTTTTGCTCAACGATCAACAGTTATGCTAGTGCTGGGCGGTATGACAAAAATGTATATCACGGTATTTTTTCAAAATTCCTACGGTTTCACGGTATATGACGGTATTTTTTTTTCATGCATAATCAGGTGTTCACAGCATTTTCTACTGGTTGAGAGAGGAATTACTAGCCCCTTTTAGATAGAAAAGGCAGCACATTTGCTGCAAGGTAAAGGCAGCACTCTGTCTATCTTTAAGGGAGGTGTAATTTTCCTCTCTCAACTAGTTTCTCATTCCTTCTTTCACAAAAAGCTGCCACTGGGGTCGGCGTAAACATGTGACGTGAAGCACGAAGTTCGGTGTGAACAGTGACGTACAACATATGTATCGGTAGAAATGTGGCGACACTTGATATATTTATTTAATTATAGATCCGTGGCCCATATTCTCGCCTCCTCAGTCAATCACGCCGATGTCAAACCCCCTCTAGTAATGGAAGCGTGCGGCCTAGCGCACCACCCCCTCCGTTAGCTGCCTCAAGCAACATACAGCTAACAGGAAGCAGGTGGAATTTGTCTTCAAAATAAGAGCTTTACATTGCACCCCATTCTTAGCGGGGGGCTTTTAATTTGAAAGTAGCGACCATTCCTAGCTTGCCGCTACACAAGTAGCGGACACAACCAAACAGTTACAGAGACGAGGAGACGCTAGCATCTCCCGGATCTCAGCGGCTTTCCAGTTGCTCATCTTGACGTCCGTGGGTGAAGTCATGATCTGTGATGTCTATCCTATCCATCTTCACCGTAACACAACACCAGAGCACTACTGTTTACCCTCGCAGTCGCACCATACCTGTTTAGCAGCGCAACATTGAAAAGGGTCCGGTCTGAAACAGTGTCGCACGGCGCAGCATAGCGTTCCGAACGTTGTGTATTCAAATACAATGGTATGGCGGTATATTAGAAATTCATATCATAACGAAAATATACACCGGTATTCGGTGTGAACCGGTATACCGCCCAGCACTAAGTAATGCTGCTTTCTAAACAACAGAAATAATGCCTGAAACACACTATAAAGCTCTGCAAAGCTCAGGGGAACTATTGAGATGTGTGATAATAGTGTGTAGATCATCACTAAGAGCTAAGAGTGACCACTTTCCCGTATGTTTAAGTCATGTTATCATTTATCAATAGATAAATATTGATTAGAGCCACTTCAAAGTAGACAATGAGATATATGAAGCACAATACTATAAAATGCTGTGACAAACATTATAGTAATGGAAAAAAATACTATGACATAGCATATAATAGCAATATCATAACAATATAGTGAAACTGTAAGGTTCTTCAGGTCTAAACAATGCTTGTAAGAAAGGGGATTTATTAAGACTTTATCCTCCAAAAACAACATAAATTCTTCTTTTGACACATTCAGTTGTGGGGTTAAAGCTGTGTGTCATGATTTTATGCAGGTGTCTCTTGGTATAAAAGTGATATTCATTTTACTTCTTCTCCTATATTGTCTAAATTGAGCTGTCTTCACGCAAAATTGAGGTTTAGGCATCAAAAGCTGTGCACGTTCCACGGTTGGAGCTCGTTACACACCTCACAGGGGCACGCCATCTCTGCTGTGCGGTTCTTAAGCATTCATTGTACTTCCATAACTTCTCACTTAAACTATGCTTAAGCCTAGGGGGTGAAAAAAATCCATTCCTACATGGTCACATTTAATTCCCTTCATCATTTTTCAACTGGAATGAGTGAAATTGCTCCTTACCATCAGCAACTTTGCTCATTAAGAGCTTGGAGAACATTTAAATATTTCTATTTAAAACGCCTTCCCGGCAATTCCCAAAAGCCTATTTTACGCTTCTCCAGTAAGTGGATTAAACTGAATTAAAAATGAAAAGAAAAAGGGAGAGACTTTTTGTAGTGCCTTTTATGTTTGTTGAAATATAGCTTATGTTTTATATCAGACAAATATGTATACTGCAGATACACCTTTAGTGCAAGCTGGCTAATTGATTTAGCTCACTCAGCATGTAAGAAGGGAGGAAAAGTGTGGAGAATAATAATAAAATCACACGGTTGGCTCTTCCGGTGGAGGCTCTCCAGCCAAGCTGTCACACTTTATTTGTCTTTTCCCCTTGTTTTTCTTTTCGCTAGCCGGCTGTCCTCATTAGACCTGTCTTCTCCTCTCAAAAGGGCTTTGCCATAAATCTGTCCAAGTATCTGGTCTCCAAAAATCTGCTCTTTATGTATACATATTTGTTGCTGATTATTTCCAAAGCAGCCAAGACATCTTTTTTATAGCATATCAAAAAAGTCTTTGTCTTTTTATTCTTTCTCTGCACCTGTCTTTCTCTGAACCTCAATTCTAAATATATAGAAACTAGTGCTGTCAAAGTTAACGCGTTAATAACGCGTTAACGCAACGTCCTCTTAACGCCGTTAATTTTTTTAATGCGAGATTAACGCTCAGTATATTTAAAAAAAAAAAAAAAAAAAAAAAAAACGCCCATTGTATGATTTACGGCCGTCGGCGGCACCCGTAGTCTTGATACAGAGGATGGCAGAAGAATAAGAAAGGGAATCAGAAGAAGAAGCAGGGCTGGCGGTTCGTTAAACACACGCTGCTGCCGTCCTCCTCGGACAGACGCTGAAGCTCAGTTTCTCTCACTCTCTTGGGGTCGACAGAGAAACGTCTCGCGCCTGCTTTTCCCGAGTTTTCCTCTGAATATATCACGACAGGCATATTTGACCTTTCTTATGTTGTTAAAAGTATTAAGAACATGAAAAAAAATACAACAGAACAGAAAAAAATGTGCCAAAAAAAATTGCGATTAATTTGCGATTAATCGCGAGTTAACTATGGACAAAATGCGATTAATCGCGATTAAAAAAATTGATCTTTTGACAGCCCTAATAGAAACATGTTGTGGATTTATAGGAAATGCCTGTACTGTCATTGAAGCACAGTTACTTGTTGGAGTTAAAGCATTCGTGGTGTTTGAAACAGCACCAATAGATAACACAAAATGAAGACTGACCTTCTCTGGCTGGTAAGCGTCTGTCCAGGTAAACCATAGCTTTTGTTATGATAATTTGGCATAGTGCAGAGTCCCTATAAAAAATGACATTATTAAACTTTGCTTTCAGCATATATTTTTTTCTCAACAGGAGATTATGTAAAAAGGTAGCCCGCTAAATATTCAAACATTCAGTCCATATTCTTGAATATTGAATAATGTCTATTCACATTGAGCACAATTCATTTGAACACACAAAGAGTTCCATCGGGCCCGGGCCAATTGATACTAACAACAAAACCAACCATTTTTATGGTCAATAGGGACTTCTCTTTTGTTGCTTGGCTTTTGTTCAGCTCAAAAGACTTTGATGAATTTGTTTCCCTCCATCGGCATTGTGATTTGACAGGCCGAGCTTGCAAGTAAGCGTCCTTGTGCTGTAACACTGACGCGCACACAGCCATCTTATCACAGGGTTACAAAAAATGCATGCAGATGCTCGGACACACACTTCTGCAAAACGCCGGCTTACACGCAAACACATCTATGACAGGCCAATCTGCCTGTTAGGAAAGCCAAGGTGAAACAGCTAATTGGCACTCACTGTGCGAGCAGCATATTGTCGCTTACACAGAGGCTGGGAGTTACATCTCGCCTTTTCCTTCAAATTTAGAGAGTGACGCAGGGGGAGACCCAGCTGATACAAACTTTGATATGAAAAGGTTGGGATCATGTCCTCAACATTTTCCTTTTTCTGATTAATAAGCCTGCAACCATTTTTAGAGATTGCCAACAGATGTGCTGAACCTGACTCTGATATCTTTCTTTTGCTCTCTCTCTTCCTCCCCCCCTCCTCCTTTTCCACGCTGCAGTCATGCCCCGTTTTGCCGAACAAGTGGAGGTAGCTATTGAGGCACTGAGTACAAACCCCCCACAGGCCTTTGAGGAGAATGAGTTCATTGATGCATCCCGTCTGGTCTACGATGGCGTCCGTGACATCAGGAAAGCTGTCCTCATGATAAGGGTATGTCCATTATCTCCTCTGCAGGAGCAAAAAGGAGAACAGTCACTGAAATGGTTTAAATGCTCAGCAAGAATTTGATAAAAATGAATGTGTTTGGAAATGTTGACCAAGGCCAAGTGCAGTAATTTAAGTCTGCCTTCCTCCATATATTCAAAACATTTTGCTGGGTATTTTGTTGAAATTAGACATCTGAATAATATTTGCATTTCCTAGACTGTGTGTTGAGCCAATTGGATGTAAGTATATGGTATTCCAGTCCACATATTGTGATCTTAAAGTCTTTTACTGAATACATTGAAACAGTCTGTCTTACAAAAGCCAAGTATTCATAATAGAAT
Organism: Diplodus puntazzo; assembly: GCA_963678695.2. NCBI lineage: Eukaryota > Metazoa > Chordata > Actinopteri > Spariformes > Sparidae > Diplodus > Diplodus puntazzo. The sequence goes on along the minus strand of OZ023156.1, from coordinate 15,187,777 downwards.
AACATTTCCTGAGTCATTGGATTATTAAACCACGTGAATTCCACCCTTATGAGACAAATGTGTCACACTCCCAGAGACCTGTCCAGTTTTTTGCCTCTTCATTCTCATTTTAGCTACAATTCCATTAGCCATTATTGTGCTACTGGCAATCGCGAATGAAAGAGGATGTTTTCTGACAAAAAATATATCCGCCCTAGGGTTGAAGGAAAACATAATTGAAATCTAAAATTCAATAGAATTCCCATTTGAGATGTTGCACCTGACACATGATCCACTTTATACAGCTGACAGAACATTATTCAGCGTGTCACGATAGAAATGCTGCATTACAACACGACACCAGCAGCTCTATGATGTTACAGTATCTGCATTTTTCACCCGAACTGGCCCTTCTCTCTTCACCATGTAATTCATTTATTCAACTTTATGCAGGCTGGAAGGTTTCCCAGTGCAGCTCTGGAAAAAATCTAATTATGGAAAATAATTTGATGTTGGTAAATAATGTAAAACAGGCAGCTTTGAACTGCCCGGGACCAGCTGGCTTCATAATCCCATCCAAGTTCAATTACTTTCTGAGGAAACAACTTGGAAGATCCTTGCTTTCTATGTTGTCTAACTCCATCCTATAGATAGCAAATGTTTGTGCCACGTGTAATAGTTTCTCTTGCACACATTTTTTTTCTTTTCTGTGACTGTGTTAGTTTTCTCCCATATCAGCCAAGTAATGGCTCCTTTAGAATTCTTACAGCACAGATCTTATGAGCAGTAGATGGATTAAGAAACCAATTCTCCACAGTGTTTAAAAATTGAGGCAGGTCTTGAGAAGAGTGTGCAGTTATAATGAAAGTTCTCGAAAACATAGTTTCATCCTGGCCTTTATGTACCGATCACACACACACAGACACACACACACACACGCAGACACACACACAGACACACATAGAGAGAGCAGAGTAACACAATGAAGAAGAAAGCACTAGATAGAATGGAACAGTGGTTTGAGACCAGCAACTGTAATATAACCGGTGTTTGCACTCCCTCCCTTTCTCAACAACTGACCTAGAGCCTGTCTCGTGCAGAAAGTTAAAGTTAAACTCGAAGTTCAGTGCTAAATTAACCTAAAGTAAGTAAAGTCAAGCTAAAGTAAGCTAAATTAGATATAATCTTTTAATATCAGACTGTTAGACTGTTCTAACAAGATCACCTTCATGGGTGTGGTCTGCCCTACACCTAGCTGTGATTAAGTGAGGTACTATGTTTCCATGGTACATCACTGCTGCACAGGTTGGGGAATAAGTATGTTGTCACCCCCTGTTTGGCAGAATTATTGGACTGGGTGCTGTTGAAATGAGCTTTATTGAATTAGCAGTCTCAAAAGCTGGCTAAAATCTGACAAGCATCTAATTTGAGACAATTATGGGGATGTTGTTTCACATGAAGAGATTAAAGTAAAATGGTTTGAGTTTGTTGGACAGGTGTGCAAACAATTAAACAAATGAATACAAATATATACTAAAGAAACTGTGAACGTGTTTGGTTGAATGAACAGTTTTTGTGCTTTTATGAGTGAACAAGAAAAACAAAACAATTATGTATTAATGTAAGTTCAAAGTTATGGTGCTCCTGCTTTTATGGGTTAATAGAAAAGATTTGAAGAAAAGTATGCTATAGTACCAGATATTACAAGTATATTGTCAGAATTATTTATAAAGAAGCTAATATGCGGTGCATGTGGTTCCTTTTTCCAGCTTATCACTGCCCATAATTAAGGCACAGTGGGCTTAAGTATTTTTATGAATGCAAACATCGTCTCGTTGAGTCAATAAAAAGATTTTCTGTTCACTAAGTTGTATTCAGCAGCGATAGAACTTGACCGCAGCAGGCCACGGTGGATTAACAACTGTTGGGAATACTAAGAAGGAAATTTCAGATCAATTACCAGCCTATGCAGGTACACAGTAAATTTTATTCTTTATTGCCATAGGCCACGGTCTACTAGCAACCTGTTGTTTGTTAGAAGCCCTGTTTTATAGCCAGTGTGAGCACTGATTCTGTGTAAAATATTTATTATATCTGTGATATAATTAATCATTATGGAGCGGCAACATTCTCACAGTCTATAAATAGAATAACTCACAGTGCTCTCTGCAAGGTTACCCGTGACAGCACTGTAAATGCAGGGCTTTTTTTTATGTCAGCATCATGCAGAAGGATGACTTTACACATGTACATGTTTTGATCTGATCTTCTACTCTGCCGCAGGTAAGCCATCTGGCATATACTAACATGGTGATGTAGCCCACTGGAAGTGAGCCAACTTCATCAGACCAAGCCTGTGTAGAAGTTAGCTGGCTAACCAACAAACCTCAATTAGTGAGACAGCACTTTGTAGCCAGAAAATCCAATAAAATGCGTATTAGTCATTTAGTCTCCTACTTTGAGCAGATGCAAAAAAATAATATAATTTATGTTTTTCTTGTTTTTTTTTGTTATTTCATGAGAGAGATCACAAATTGTTTGCACTCCCAAAGCTTTTTCAATTATTTAGCATGTTGCAGCATATTTCTTTCCGACCAAAGATGCGTTTCATTCTGCTTTGAAATGAAAAAGGAAAAATCAAAGAACTATCATTGCCTTTTAAAGAATTACATCAAGGAATTCTGGTCACATAGCGATGATCAAACGTTATACGTCATCAGAGAACATGAGATCTTTGTGCAGAGAAAGACTGTGCAAATATTTTTGCAAACAGAGATAAGTCTCACATTTTTTTTGCTTCTTCTTTTAAATATAAACCCTTTTTTTATGTGTTTTGTTTTGCAATTTTTGCTTCTGAGTAGTGCATATTGAAAACGAAAGCACCAGCCTTGATAAAGACCATCCACAAAATATTGTCCAATTCTTGAGTCGTAGCTCACTTAAGAGATTTGATATATTTTCAAGTTAGTTATGCAATAGGAAGGAACTTGTCAGTTAAATGTAAAATTTGACTGATGTTGTCATCTTTCTGATGACGATATTCTCATGAAAATAGAATGAGAACGAGCAGCATGTGTTCTTCAGTGTCACCAATTTTTTTTTTTGCAAATTTGGCTGGAAAGGAGGTACAGAAAAAACACAATCAACTCACCATATCTCTTTAGACATTCCCCGTTTTCATTATGTGTTTGACACGCCTATGTATACCATGTTTTTTTGTTTTATTTTTTAATTGTATTACATATCATGCTGTCATATGTTGAGTTCAGTGAGAGCTAAATCCCCAGATAAGACACTGTGTAGAAATGACAAGACAGGAAAATGCTCTGTTACTTTGGCTCCCAGCACAATGGGCATAAAGGCAAAGAAAAATTGCCCTTTTCAGCTGTCAATTTAGGAGTTGCATGTTTCTTTTTATCTCTCTCTCTCTCTCTCTCTCTCTCTCTCTCTCTCTCTCTCTCTCTCTCTCTCTCATTCTCACTGTTTGCCTAACTTTGTGTGTGTATTTCTCACAGACACCAGAGGAGCTAGAAGACGACTCTGACTTTGAGCAGGAGGACTATGATACTCGCAGCAGGACCAGTGTCCAGACTGAAGATGACCAGCTTATTGCTGGACAGAGTGCTCGGGTGAGTGGATGTTTACTTCCCCACTGTGCTGAAACTTCTTGAATGTCTTTAAAAAATAAAAGATAGAAAACATCTATTTGGTCTGGGTAAAGGTTGGGCGACAGGCCCAAAATTAAATGTTATTGCTTCAGTGGTGTGCTGAGGTGCAAGCTGAACACCCACCTCTGTTCCCAGACCATACTTCAATCAATTCACCCAACTAGTTCCACTTACATAGCATGAAAGTCCATTTCAATTATCCTAACAAGCAGGATTATTTTAAATAAACACTGTTCAGGGATGGCAGGTGTAAAATTGCAATCTCAAACAAAGAAGTAATTACCAAATTCCCTTCAGATGCCAAACAAAAACACAAAATACAGTATAGCACTGTGCCAAGGCTTCAGTCGCGATCACCGGGGTCTGAGCTTTGTTGCATATTAGCAATTTTTCACTTGGGCCCAGCTTAAAGAACATTAAGAGGGTATCAGTGCTTGCTCCCCTCCAGCAAAACAGAGGCTCTAGCGGTGTGTTGCATGTTGAATGGATTGTGGATGGTAGGAGTATGACTTGGCCCAATGCCTCTCCCTGTGGCACAGGCCTGAATAATACTGCCTGAGTCTACACAGTCTGCACACACAGGAATGTAATGCACAAAGCAGGGAGCAGCGTTTTGTTGCTAAATGTATGTGCTGTGCAGCTGTAGCCCTGATTGTGATGGAATTTGATATTAGTTAGAAAAAATAACTGGCTCAGGCACTGCTAATAGGCAACCTTTCATCCTTTAGGCTAGCTCCGAATATGTACATTAAACTGAGACCATATGACTGTAGTTGAACAGTAGCCACTGTGGGCACAAAAAGTATTAATAGGATAGAGAATAATCAAAAATCAAGTGTAACAGAAGCAGAAGTGGAGAAGTGTCAATGACTCTGTAGTATCAGTCAGCAGTAATAAAAGTTTGTCACATTAGCTAAGATTATCCACAATTAGCTGCAAACCCCTCATTGTGTTGAATTGAGCAAGGGCTTATTTAATCAATAGTGAGGTTTTGTAATAGTGTATCTTATATATACATAACATAAAAAAAAAATCCTGTCTATTTTCCCTGCCGTTACTTATCCTTTTTCAGCTTTTCAAAAAGTGGCAGACAAATTTAAGCTCTTGGATGAAACTCACAACCTGTACTCGCATGTTGCATAAGTTTTCAATATTAGGGGCTATGAGTGCAGCCAAAGAGTCCTCTAAACTAAATTACAAAAAATATTGTTTCCAATTTCCTGCCAACAAAAGAAAAAAAAAACACAACTGAGCACTTTTTTTTGGCAGAAGAATATTCTTTGTTATTGCCTTCCGCCAGAGTTTATTTTAGATTAAGGACTACTTGTTTAAGATCAGGGAAAGCTTGTGCTTTTGGCACGAAAGATTGTTCGGGTTAAAGAGCGTTTTAAAGGAAAACATCAGCTGTCCGTAGGAAACAAACAATAGTCTCCTGTGTCCACAGCTTTGTTGACCCATCTATCCATTCCAATTTGTTCCCTACGACATTATGTGGAACAACATCGTATTACTTCCACCTTTGCACCTGACTGACAGAATCATATCCTTAAATGTAGAATTTGACTGATGTCATCCTTTTTAGGAGGAATATTCTTTTGAAAAGAGACTGAGAACTAGTAGCAAGTGCTATTTAGACATAAAAGGGACAGATTTCAAAGACAATATAATGTTTTACTTTAAAAACGTCAGTCGTTTTACAATCCAGAATGGTGCAGCATATAGTGTCTAGTTCACTTTGTAAAATCCCTGTCCAGTTCATTTTACACATCGTCCCAACTTTTATGAAATTGGGGATGTATGTGTCTGTGTTTTTTAAACAAAATAGAGTCAAAATTCTACATCAGTGTGCGACAGCCATGAAATGTACCGCTGATAAACTGCCATTTATGAAGAGATTTGATTTTGCAGTAATCTAATCATGAAGAACGTGATGAACTAAGAGACAACTCAGAAAAAGTTATGCGTTGTCAAATCCGAATGCAAACATGAACAAAAAGAACAGACCCAGACTTTAGGTGCAGTAGCTGCTCCAGGATCACTGTGGGGGTCCTGAGTGTGAAGTGCTTGGAGTTTGTTGTATGTACTCCCACTAAGGCTCCCGCAGAGTAACATTGTAGGGCCATCTGAGCTTAGACGCACCAGCGCTGCCACACAAAGGAGCTTCACAGCACCAAACTGTTGACTAGTTTTCCTGGCACTCGACTGTGCTTTGAGTGGGCAGCTCTTCTTGGGAACAGTTTGAAGTAGCAGAATGTTCCTTTGTCATAACTTGTTACTTTAATACAGTGATATAAGGCGGTATTAAAGGCTGACGTGGCTGAATGTAATGATACTTCAGGCATCCCTAATTAGCAAGTTATGTACTTGAAGCTCGCATCGCATAAATGCACGACATCGTATCGCAGCGTGTTATCAAATGTGATTACTCCTCGTTGTGCGTTTAGTGCACATTATCGTGTACAACATACTTTATATCTGGCATACTGACAAAGCCTCGCGCACAGTTAATTGATATTGCCTGTTTTTCCACTCATAGAAACTGTTGTGCCCTCAGAGACTAAACATTTACACATGCAGAAGGCAAGCACATCCATAAAAGATGTGTTTGCAGTGAACCGCTGGTGATCTGCCAAGTCGGCCTCTGCCTGTCGTGTCAGAATAAAGCGCGCTGTCCTCTCACGGTCATGCCAAGTGCACACTCGTGCCCTGTGTTTCTATTCAAACAGACAAGAGAAAGCGTAATCCATTTTCTCCATAGGAGCTGACATGAGCACACTGAGGTTTACAGTCATGATCCCTCCAAGCCCCTTCTGTGAGCGGGTATCACACACATGACGCAGGCATATTATCTCCCTCCCACTTTCCCGATCTCAGTGTAGAAACTTATAAAATCAAGTACAGGGCAGTCCCAGGGGCCTATATGCCCAGTGCTTCAGCTTGTGTGGTGCACCCCTTGTCACTTCTATTATACCTAACGCATAAAGCTAAGTTATAAGAGCTAACATGCATAATGAGAAGGCAAAAAAAACACACAAGGGAAGGAGGGCCTGTACGTAGTGTCTCTTTCTATTAGAACATGCAAACACACACTCTTCTTCTATAACACACTGCAGAGGATGCACAGAGAGACAAACACAAAACCCCCACCCCACCCCAACACACACGCAAACACACACCCAACATCTCTTAACACAGTGATTGGATAACACTGTTGATAGGTCATCCATAAAATTGAACTCTGAGTGTCTGGGCAGTTTATTTCAAATGAAACAAATTAAAGTCATTTCAAGACGCCGCGCTCGGTGAAGAAACCCGGAAAGCGCTCTAATCCCTGCAGACGTAGCCGAGTCGCACAGTGTATTGGCACAGCACTCCCTCGGCCGGATTTGCCACTATGTTAAGCTCCCAAGGCCCGCTCCTTGTTGTTATCAGTAAAGTAGGGGAAGGGATTTGGGGATAAGTGAATTCTAGAGAGCAGGGGAGGAGGGAGAGGGGGTCCTCACCAAGTGCCTTCCTGCTCCCTTGACGTCCCAATTGGCTCGTGTGTTTACCCCTGCGCTGCAGCTTTCTTTTGTGTTCCGAACCCCTCTCTCGCTCACTCTTCCTCCCTGACGCACTCTCTCTTTTGTCACACCACTTTCAGAGTGAATTTGAATACAAACCAAATCCCTCACTCTCTCTCTCCAACCTCCCTTGATCCCTAATTTTAGAAAAAGGAATTTTTCAATCCAAATTTTGGAGTTTCAAGGGACTTTTTGCTCCCTTTAGCTGTTTGGAGGAACGGTTCGTCTCGAAAACATTTTGATTAAACAGAAATAGCCACACCCAGTCCTAGTGTTACTGTGATTCTCAGTTCACATTGTCTAGCTGACTCTTTATAAGGGCATTCAGTAAAACCATAACTGTACTTCTTCTCAATATGTATATGATTATGTGATATGAGTAACAAGGATGCTAATGAATGCACTTTAGTCCTGAGTCAGAGAGATCTGCCCCACGGCACAGTGCACTCACCTGTGTCGCTATTGATTAGAAAGCAATTACAGTACAGCTATGCCCACATTGCCTTTTTTTTGCTACATTAAACATGAACATGTAAGCGAGGGAGCCACTGACTGCCCAGAAGCACAGACTGAGGGCACAAGCACTAATTTTAGTCATGATGGAAAAACCTTTTGTAGTCCTCAAGTTAATATTTATAAATATTTGAATTATTATTCAAACTGACTTGAATCTAAAAACAGGTCATAGTTGAAACGAAAAACATGAATAAAGCATCCTTAAAAATAAGACGCAGCTAGCGTTGTGTTATACAAGACAAAATCAAATGAACAGGAAATAAAAGTTCAGTCAGCCAACCATGTGGAAAGAAGTGTTATCTGAATGAAGAATTTGTGTTGCATTAACATGAAGCATGTAAGCTCCGACCTTGTCACTCTCTACAAAGACATACAGCACAGTAGGGAGCGGGGAGGGACAATTGTGACTTTCCCCTGCATACTCGAGCACTGTTAACACCTGGTATTAACGTGACTCCTTAGTGGTCTGATCACAAGTGAACATTTCATTCCACACGTGGCATTACAGGAAGTCTCCACATGTATCACGAGGGGCAGATTTGATGGGGTGCTATATTCAAACAAACCCATGTACATAGACAACACACTGGCAATGTAGACAAAATGTTTTTTTCACACAAGGGAAGAACTTATTGTGTGACATTTGCCAAATGTACAAGAAGCCCCAAATAATCAGGAATTTGTCATAGACTGCATTTCAAAAAGCAAAAGTTTCTTTTAAAAAAAGATGTTTTTAAATAAGTCTGAGAACATTGCAAGTAAAGGCACAAGTTAATGTATAAAATTCAATGCCGAATTTACAGGAAGGCACAAATGATTATGAATTTGTGATAGCCGTTTCTCCAAGTTTCTCCTCATTCAACAACTCTCAAAATTGCACAATGTTTCAAGGAAGTCTGGATATATAATGCAGTTGGTAGGATAAATCATTTGTGATTGCAAACATCTGCTGTTCAGATATCAATTTGTCCAAAACATGTCTTGAATGCATTCACATCATCCGCTTGTAATCAGACCACACAAGACACATGATAATACCAGGTGTAAAAGGGGCCACAGAGCATCCATTTGATGCTGGGGTGGATGGAGTCAGGCCTTCCGAAATGCTGTATGAACACCGGCAGTAGCTGTAGCAACATAGCTTTTGGGTGAGTGGTGTGGCGGAAGGCATGGCAGCAAGAGAGTGAGCAGGGCACTGACAGCTTAAAGGTCCGGTAACATTAAAATCTTCAACAGAGCATCCACAGGCTTGTATAAGAAACCGAGAGAGATGGGGAAGGTCTCATTTTTCTGTCGTGTCACAGTCTGCTCACAAATGGCCAATAAAAAAGAGATTACTGCACATACATTTCTACAAATGTTACATAGAGCCCCTTTTGTTCCCACAGTCAAACGAGTGCGATGGATACATGTTATTAGAAGAGTTTACCGTAAGCAAATTCTGGTGACTGTACTTTATTTGTTAGAGATTTTAAAAAGAGGAATACTGGTTCACATTTTGCTGTAAAAGCCATTAAGTCTTTAAGAATCTGTACATGTACCCATGGAGGTATATGTGACTTGTTGATGGGCAGATTAACTAAATGTAGAGCCACCGCCTGCTGTGTGCGACCCATAATGCGTAGTGACACGTGCAAGCATACCTGCAAAGTGAGTCCCAATTTGCCCTGCTGGAATCAGTCACTGTGTTTTTAAGGGCTTATTCCTCATTGTGCAGTCTAAATACATATTAAGTTGGTATTTGTTTTAAATGTGAGCAGTGTTTTCACCACACACGCTGTTTAATGGGATTTGCTGCCCCGCTGTTGTTTGTGTGTCTTGGCACCAGCAGCAGAGGAAATCTACACTGGGCTTGAGGGGGCTGGTTTTGCTTGTTTGTTTATGCCGTTCGGGTTTTTTCTCTTTTTTTTTTTTTACCCGAGCTAACCGCCATCAAAGCTCTTCTCACACAGTGATCAGTAGGCCAAAGCTCATGGACACATCTGTTGGCCTCTGATGAGAAAAAGTTGTGCCTCCATGCTTCTCGATTTCTGTCTGTAATTTCAATTTTCGCTCTTTCACTGAGGCCCCCCTCCTGCCCCTGCTTATTTCCTCTCAAAGAATTTCAGGAGGACAAGTCATCTACATTTTTTGTTTTCATTTTCCACCCGACACGTCTACCAGGGGACATGAGCAAAGTGACGCACTTTCTCACTGAGCTCACCCCCCACACCAGCTGGGCTTTGAGAGAGGGCCTAAGGAAGAGGGAAAAGGACAAGGGCGATTATTTCATTAAAAGAATAGTAATTCTTGGAGGACAGTCAATAATAGATGAGGTTAAAAAACATTGGTGACTTTTCTTATTCACTGTACACGTTGGCTCCCACTGCCTCTAGAGTCAATCGAATCGACCTAATGGAAACCAGGTTACTCTTCCTTCCATCTCACCTCCTTGACATAATGTTGAACAAATGCATTATTCATTCTCTGGTCTAAGAAGCGAGGTAATTATACATTTATCTCCCAAATAATACCGGGTACTTACTGCGCCTGTGACCTTGCCACAAGATTTATGCCATTTTGGACCTGCCCCCAAAGGCCGCGGAGGGAAAAAAAAAATGAAAGCAAAAATGGATTTGCTCTTTATGGATATAAGATGTCAAGGGGTTTGAAAAGGTTCAGTCATTAAATGTAAAGTTTAGAACTTTATTTTGAAGCATTTCAGTGGGGAAGGGGTAGTCAGACTCCAAACTTAATGCTCAAGTTTTGTAGGGCGGATTAAAAAGGAGACGAAAATGGTGCTACAGCTCTCTCCTTTATATTCTTTCCTTTATTCTCTTCCTCCAAACTAATCCCTGTTCTTATTCGCCCCTTTCCTCATTTCCCTATCGTTCTCTACTCCCCAGCCTTATCTACTTCCTTTACCTAAATTCCTCTCCTCTGGCGTTTCCCTCATTCTGAGGCATCTTCCCAATTAATTCTACTCAAATTTACTCCCTAGCAACCACCCCCCCTGCCATTTTTCTAATGCTTTTGTTTTCCACCGCACTTCTCCTGTTGCCTGCAGGCCATCATGGCACAGCTTCCTCAGGAGGAAAAGGCCAAGATTGCTGAGCAGGTCGAGAGCTTCAGACAGGAGAAGTGCAAGCTGGATGCAGAGGTGGCCAAGTGGGATGACAACGGCAATGACATCATCGTGCTGGCCAAGCAAATGTGTATGATCATGATGGAGATGACAGACTTCACCAGGTAAAAAAGCAACAAAATGTGATTTTGTTTTGGTTGGATTTTTTTTTGGCCACTTGAAAGCAGAAATAAGCTGTTACTGATGTATTGTCCCACTTTCAAGTTCACATGGCTACTTTGTCAGCAAACAGTTAATTTATTTACACATGTAGCAGGTACAAACTCCTGAGGGACACGAGTGGCTTCTTAGCTGCCAAATGTTCACCAGCTCGTTGCTAACTTTGTCTTTCTGCCATTAAGTGCTGTGCTGTTAGCATCGAGTGGGTATCAGGGTTTGTTTCACTGCAAACAACTGCCTAGGGTGTGAAAACAGATTGATGAAAGCGTGAGAATAGATCAAAACAAAAAAATACAGTTTATAACCAAATCAAAGAGGTAATTATTCACTGCATGTCATCACATCAAGCAATTATTCTATTATTCTTTTTAGAAAGAATAATGCAGCAGCAGGTAGAAAAGTGATAAGTGGGATTTCTGAGAAACAATATTTACTCTGCAACTGACGTCAAAGTGACCAAGATAACATTTGTTTTGATCAGACTGCATAGCCATGCAGCCTTTCAAAGATACACTGTAATAGATAATCTGTTTGCATTAAGAGTCTTGTCGCTTATGTTTATTTAAAGCCAGCAGCTTTCCTCTCAATCTCCCCCATCTGGGCTCAACATATCAGGAAAAGAGCCTAACTGATGGCGGTCTGTTTCGTGTATGGGGTTTTGATGCACTCCACAGTTTTAGGGCTGTTACAAACCAAAAATAAATAAAAAATAAATAAAAATCAGAGCCATGAGTGATTAGTCATGAGAGATTATGGCTGTGGTGCTGTGACTGTGCCATTATTACTTGGCATTGACCCCAGTAACTCTTGAGTTACTCTAAGAACAAACTGAGTGGAAATTTCAACTTATCACTGACTAAAAAATGAGACATCACACATTAACTTTTAGAATGTTGGCAAATCAAGGAAACAGCACAGATCACAGGCTCAGATGTTGGCCATTATTTCCCTCTCCTGTTTTATTTCCTGCTGTTTTGCTGTCAAAAAAATCTCTATTGTTTCAGTTCTATGATGCATCATTAGGGCCAATGTTATATTATTCTCTATTCTCTACTCTATTTGTTTACATTATAAGGAACAATCTGATATTATTGTGTGATAGAAATAGTCCTGTGATATTCCTCTTGCCAGTCACAGCAAATTAGCTGCTGCACAAGCCTGTGTGACACAGGGGTGGGCTCAGACTTCAATGGGAAACTGGATGCCCTCTGCCTCTGCAACTCCACCCACATTGTGTTTCTCCTTCTTTCTCACTCCTTGGATTTTCCCAGAGGCAAAGGCCCCCTGAAGAACTCCTCAGATGTGATCAATGCGGCTAAGAAGATTGCAGAGGCTGGTTCCAGGATGGACAAATTGGCCCGTGCTGTTGCAGATCAGGTGACTTTGCATGTGTCTGTCACTGTCGTCTTTCCACCGTTGCACTTTTCTGAAACTGTCTCTGAGTGGATCATCGTAGCTGGCAGCAGAGCAGATTTTGAGTTAGAGTAAGTGGGCATGGCCATCGGAAATCTTTAATGTGGGCATTGACGAGTCCAGCTGGAGCGGCGGGCTGTGTTGCCGCATGACTTTGTCTCCCAACGGGGCCAACACTGAGAGAGCAAGACAGCAGAACCAAGTTGTGTCTCTAATATAATTAGTTCCCAACCGAGGTGTTGCATTCATTATCAGATGAGTACCACTCTAAAACCAGCTGACAGACCATTTTCAATATGTAATCAATCGGTGCTGTGTCTGGAGAGGATGAGAGTGAAAAGAAATACGTAGGTGTATATGCTGTGTGTGTGTGTGTGTCACAGCAAACGAAGTGGGAGGTATTTCAGAATGCAGCACTCCAGGTAATGCATAATGTTCTTCTTCATTTTATCTGTCTCTAATAAGCAGTGAGAATACACTTCGGCACAAGTCTCACTGATTTATTAAGGCAGCCTGTTGTCACTGTAATTGCAACTGCTGTTAGCTAGCAAACCCTTGGAACAATTATTGCTGGTTTCAGTATCACATGCTGGGCCTCGCTCAAATCAAAATGTACAATCACACAAATCAAAATCTTCTTTCTGAAGTCCAACAACTCACATGAGGCCTCCACACAACAATGTAAATGACTGTGGATGTCGATACAATATTGATAAAAAAAAATATTGATTAGAAATTATTAGAATTGTCTGTCTGCAGCTAATCTCACACACCTATTAACCTTACATTTTGATGCTCATTTGGTTGTATGTTGTTGTCAAGAACCTCCTGTGGTTGTGGTGATTTACAATTTTTGAAAAGCCTAGTTTATTGACTGCTCTAACCCTAACCACAAGTGATCAACAACTGCTTCAGTTTGCCCCCAGTGATGCACAGATCGCTGTGACATTAGGCATAAATCAACCAACCCAACCAAACAAATGATTTTCTCAGATGAAGATCTGCACCCACATGGAAATTTCACAGCACCTCTTAGGGCTGCACAATTCTGGAAAAAATGTGAATCACGATTTTTTTGCTTAGAATTGAGATCACGATTCTCTGGCACGATTTTTTTTCACAAAATGTTTATTGCACTGATGAACTTGAACAAAACAAAACAAACATTGTAGTATGGCAGCGGCATACTACTATGCCTCTGCCAAAGCAATGTTTTTTTTTGTTTTGTTCAAGTTCTATCATTGGATGAGAAATTAATTTTTACAAAAGTAAAATAAAAAATTTAGTCTCCAAGATGAGAGAGCATCCTTTAATACCTCATGTTGTACAGTGTTTACTGGGGCCGTATCTTGGCTAGGTGATATGTGATAGCTGCTGTGATCGGCTTACTAAAACCGAGGCGTAATATTCCTCCTTTTCCAAAAGCTGCCTCTGAGGTAGGCGTAAACATGTGACGTGACGTGAAGCTCGAAGTTGGGCTGTGAACAGTGACAACGAATTTGTCTTCAAAATAAGAGCTTTACATTGCACCACATTGGATTTTAGAACTGGGTTCTTAGCGGGGGGCTTTTAATTTGAAAGTAGCGACCGTTCCTGGCTTGTTGCTACAAGCGGACACAACCAAACAGCTAGAGATCCAGGAGACGCTAGCATCTCCTGTGTGGCTTCTAGGAGACGCTAGCATCTCCTGTGTAGCTAAGTGTAGCTTCCAGGAGACGCTAGCATCTCCTGTGTAGCTAAGTGTAGCTTCCAGGAGACGCTAGCATCTCCTGGATCTCAGCGGCCGTCCAGTTGCTCATCTTAATGTCCGCGGATGAAGTGATGGACTGGCTGCTGTGATCAGCTGTTTCTTGGTGAAAGAAACAGTGCTGGTCATCGACACCTCCGCCCTCCTCACGCAGGGGCCGGCACATTGACGGCTCGGATTTAGATAGCAGGCGAACCGGAAATAAGTGTAGCTTCCGAGCCGACAAATGGGCGGACCAAAACAGACCCCCAGTTTGCCCCCTATCTGCTACTGGGGAAATGCCTAAAGTTATCTGACTAATATTTTGCTGATAAACAACATATTACTTCACCCACCAACATCCCATCCACTTTTATCAGAATGTTAATCTTTATGACTTGGTCCTGTCCATCAGCAGATTGCGATCTGCGCATCAATACGTTATACCTTAAACCAATTGTAAACAAAACGCTGACATGTACCACCTTACGAAGTAGATACAGCAATATGTGTCAGCAAATAGTGACTTATTCACATATCTAGTTCAATACTCACCTTTGTTTATGATCACCAGCCTGTGACCCCCTTCACATTTCTCATAATCAACCGATCTAGTGTTATTATAAAATAAGAACATGGAATAATTACATATTTTATTTATAATTACACCACATCTGCTTCTAAATCTTTTGAAATACAAAATTATTATTATTGGGATACATGGTCTGCCAAGCTTTACATTTGGTGCTAAAAAATGTTTTTTTTTTTAAATTTGAGAAGCCAAAATTAGTTTTTATTCCTCGGCCCATGACCTAACATTCTACAGATTTTAATTAAACTATGTTAACTGATGTCCTGCTAACTCAAATAGAGGAAAAAGTAAAACATATCTAACTTCTAATAACTCTCTCAACCCAGCAGGGGAAAATAAACCTTCATCACTATGTCCTGTGAAGGCATTTTAAACTTATTAAAATCATTTCACATTCATTTATTAGGTAAGATCCTATCCAGAGTAATTTATGTTCATAATCAAAGGAACATGCAGAAGTTTGATTAAATGTTGCTCAGGGTGCAGTATACCAATATATGAAGATGATTTCAGCACCTACTAGCACAGCTGACTGTCAGTTTGAGAGGCCGTTGAGTATGCTAAGCTTCCAGCTGACCAGAAGGCATCTTTAGTCAAAGCTGGCACCGTTCTCATGTCACACTGTCCTGCTCTCCACAGCACATTGCAGCCATGACCGCACAACTCATTCTGTTATGCAGTAATTACCACAAACACAGAGAGCTAAAAAAGCAAGAGTTTCAATCTGTATGAGCATGTTTGCATGTGTGAGACAACATTTGTTCCAGAAAGCAGGTCTCTGTCTGCGGCACGGCTTGTGTCTGTTGTTCAGAGCAGTACATGTGACGGGGAGGACAAAGCAAGCATGAACTCATGTTCTTATGTATTTAATTTCTTAGCTTGTAGGCTGCTGAGTGATGATCAGTGTTCAACAGGGTTTTGGTGGGAGTGGATGTGTCACATGGCAAATCACTGGCAGAGCCTGTGTCTGAATCAACAGTTGCTGTAATGAAAAGAGCAGGTGGCTCGCCATTTTTAATTCTCACTTAAATGGTTCCTAGACCAGTGTTTACTGAATATTCAAAGCCTTCTGTTACTCTTCCACAGACATCAGAGCTGTGTCAGGAAATAAAGAGGGGCTTGAGGACCTTTTCATATCCAACATGAATTTGTTAAAAGTGTTTTCATGTGAGGCTCTTGCAGTATCTGTCCGCCATTCAGCAAATGCGAAGAGTTATTTAAAGTTAAAAAGTTCACTTATATCGAGCAGCTTAATGGAAATATAGAACGAACAGCATGACTTAAAAATTATTTGTCTACATTCCCGACGAAGAGGACATGTATTTTGCATTCACACATTATGGTAGGTAACCTGTGCTTGTCAAGAACACTGCGGCTTGACTCTAAGAATAAAGGCTGCTCCACTGCTTTCAGACAGGTCCCTTAAGTAGCAAACCTTGTTGCTGTGACTGTACATCAGCCCTATTGATGAACATGTGTGAGCAGAAGTCAATTCTGCGTGGAAGGCTGGGAGGACGGCGAGCTCTTTCATAGTCATTTAAGCACAGCACTTGACGTAAAAAAAACCCTCGAGGCACCTCAGCCCATTTCACTCCAGCAATGCCTTTTTTCTACTCTATTTCTCCCACTCCATTTTCCCTACGCTGCTTTATTCTTTAAGTATGCCTCCCACAAACACCTAAACAATGGATATCAAATAAACAATATTAGCGGCATTTATTCTGAGACACGATAGAGTTATTTATGTTGTTATATACATGTAACAGTATGCATCACTCTGCCTAAGAGGGATTGCGGAGTAATTCTGCAGCACAAATTGCCTTAAAGTCGACCTGTTTTGGCGGCCCGGACATTTAGTTGTTATAAGTTGAGTGGTGTTATATAAAGTTGCTCAAACACTGCAATTCTTGGAGGCTATTTTAATACATGGATTATAACAGTTTCTCTGCAGTAGTGAGTATTTACCGCAGCAGGACTGTGTGAGACTGACTCTGAATAAACTATAGTTGGACCCGAGTTTTAGGACAAAAATGAAAGTGTGTGGTGGAATAAATTACATGAGGTTGTGGCTACATAGACAGTACCTGTTAGTAGAATCAATTTATTTATGCTTTTGGTCTTTTCATGGGAACTCTCGCCAGCCTTACCCCTTGATTGTGTTAAACATCTTTTCCTGGTTTATTTCCTTGTCCAAACCTTCAGAAACCCTTTTCTTTTCCTGAACTTTCAGTCTGAGTATTGTTGAAGAACATAAATACCATAAAGATGTCAAGTTGGTGTTTATAAATGTTGCTAAACACATGCAAGTTTGAGGCTAAATATTCAGATTTCCAGGTTTCGCTGTAGTTATCACTAGGGATGCACCGTTACAACTTTTTTTCAACCCGATACGATACCGATACTTAGATCTGAGTACTTGCTGATACAGAGTACCGATGCCGATACTACTACCACCAAAACAACCCCCAAAAAACTATTTGTCAAAATGCAATTAATTGGAAGACAGGTTTTATTTTCTTCTCTGCTTGTTACAACAAATGATGATAAATGAAAAATAAACATTTTCTATGAAATTTTCTGAGAATTATTGCAGAGTTTCCACATTTTAATCAAACAAAATATCAATTAACTATTTTGCACTGTCTCCAGCTTTCAGATTGACACAACATTGATGAACCTATTGCAGAGTGTCCATATTTGAATCAAACAAAATCTCAAGCTTCAGTCAGCATGCAATGGTGTGGTCTCTGAACTAAGTTTTTTTTTGGAAAAGTGAGTGGCAGGTTCTTTTCGATGAAAAGAATCATCTCTGCATGATCAGCTGTGAGCCTGTTTCTTGCTTCTCCACCGCTCCTCATGGGCTCCCGTAGTTCATAGTGGCTCCGCCCCCGCATTGACTTTCCACAGAGAAACAAACACAACAACATGCAGCGAGCCAAGAGCTCGTTCCTAAAACGGCACCGTTTCGTTAGTAGCTTGGTTTTGTGGCGTCGGACCTCGAACAAACCACGGTCCACTGCACAGTTTGTTCAAAGGCTGTTGTGACTAAAGACAGCTGACCGACACATTTATCTGAGCCTCTCAAACAGACGCACCTCAGAAAAAACATCAAACGAAGAGAAAATCCACTTTTCATGCTCACACCGACTGTATATTGCAACATGACAGGTTTCAGCTTTCAATGTGACACTAATGTGGCAGATCAGAGATTCCAATAGATTAATTTTCAAAGAGAACAGAATGTTTGAAAGATTTACACAAATGGGAATACAAGGTCAGGTTTTTTTATGTGCAAAAAAGCCAGATGAAAGACGGGAAGACAGCGGGCACATAAGAAAGTCACTTGAATATAATCAGTGGTTTCAGTATGTACTAGAACACAGTAGTGCTCAGCTTGAGTGAGAGACTGGATGAGCAGATGGAACGATTACCGGCTTTCTTGAAGTAACTTAACAGGTGACAGCTTACACAGTGCACTCTTTGAAGAATGACATCTTCATGTCATCCTTCTCTGTCTCAAACATCTTCCTACTATACTATTTGATATGTAGAAAGTAGGCTCATAATAGAAGAAATAAGAGTAGTATAGGAAAGTGCCATGATTACAGGTTCAATATCGGACATTTACTGCCAATCGATATCACACTAGAGAAGCGGCATCTCAGACCCAATCAAATGTGTGTTGTTCACTTAATAAAGCAGCAGGCTGTAGTCAATTCAGTGTTCTTGAGGACTGCATGGACCACACCACGGACCACTCATTAACTGGTCCAGACCACATGGACCATGCCAATGGATCACTCACCAACAGGTCCATCATGAAAAAAGACAATTGAATTAGAATTCAATGGTGACTTAATTTTTATTGGTTCCATATCTTAACATAGCAAATAGTTGTTTGTTGCTGTATTAATGTCCCAATTAGAATAATTTCTAACCTTTAAAGAGGAACAGCAAAAGTGGCGTAGTTTAAACTAAAATAACAGGCTAAAAATGAATACTGTTTTACACTCTGCATAATTTAGTAAAAGGTCAGTCGCAGCCTGCTTATAAATGCTGCATCAGTGCGAGGTGTGAGTTGCGTTTTGACGGACTGCCACCCTCTGATAGTGCGTTGCCCTCATTTCCGCACCGGGGTTCACATCATCTTCCTGAATTACCCATGGGGAGCACGTTTTGTTCATTTTGAGCCCAATTATGCAACAAAAAAACACTATAAGAGACTTCTCACCTGTTTCTCCAACTGAACAAACTATTCCTGAAATGCAGTAAGAGGCACTGAGGCCGGGAGGAGTTTCAAAAAGGGCCAAGTAAAGTCAAGCAGTGAGCCGTACAGTTTTCTCACATCTCTGTAGTAAATGCAGTTTTTCAGTATGATGGACAGAGATGGAGATAGAGAGAGCTTCAATGGGCCTGGCAAAGTAATGGGCCATACAGTTTATTTACATCAACAGGGAATCTGTGAAAGAAATGGGCTATTAGTCAACTGTACAATAGGGAACAATTGTGTCATGCCTGCATCAAACTTGCCTGGGGCAGCAGCGTGTTTGTGTGTGTGTGTGTGTGTGTGTGTGTGTGTGTGCACCAGCACTGTGAAGTGCAGTTAGCGGTCATGCTAGCCAGGACTGGCGGTGCAGTGATAATGCCCGAGGAGAAGCTTCCCTCTGCCTCACTGGCTGCTCTATGAGCTAGCAACTTCAGCCCGGTCAGCGGTCCTCACTGAGAGGAAGCTGGATGCTGGTGGCAGCTTTGGTGTTTGTTCAAAGTCTCTGCTCTGATAGTGGCCATAACTAAATCATGTAAAATCACACCTTGAGTTGCTTTTTCCAATTATGTTTGTAGGTTGAAGAACACACTATTTATTTTATTTTCGGAAATACTGTGTTTTATATGCCATTTGTAACAATCAGTTAAGGGCACTTGTAGCCAATCAATACTGTTCGTCTTCCCAGAGAGACGAGGGGGAAGATGGGTGGCTGGGAAAAGCTGCAAGTCCTGCGGGGGATATATTCATATCAGAGCTTGATGTTAAACTTTACCACCTCCTCCTTCTACCCCGAGCCCACGAGACAAGGAAATGAGCTGTGCATGTCCCCACACCGTACTGCTGAATGTCCTAGTTAGGACTGTTTAATATTAATGACGAGAGGAAAGGTGTTGGTACAAAATGATGCTCACACTGTTTAAGCAGCTGATGCGGTGTTCTTAACCCACTGGGAGTTTAGTGGGCCATAGCTGACACCTGGAAAGCTTCCAGATGGAATAATAAAGGGGAAAACTGTGTGATAGGAGGAGACCTCAAGAGGCCGTCTTCGTATTCCCCTTTGGTCCATTTACTGCTCTGAATGATTGGTTTCTTCACTGTTGAAGTAGCATAAAGGCCAACAGGACCAGGACAGATCTCCTGGTTCAAAACAAAAAAGAGAAAGAAGACAAGCAGAGGAGGGATGCACATGAAGCTAGCTCAGGAAGCAAGTCGTTATGTGTTTCAAAGTATCATGTCCATTCATTGTTGATTGATCTGTTTTCTTCTCGGGCAACAAGCTGTGACAAACTTGTTTTATGTGAAATGAATCGGTTTGACACCCCGCAGTGTAACTCAACATGCCTTTGAAACTCAAACTTGCAAAAAGAAAAAAAAAAAAAAAACGACCACTGGAAAAAAAAGACAAACAAGTTGAACAACATCTCCAAGAGTCGGTGCACAGAAATGCAATTAGCGACCCAAAATGTTGGAACCCAACTGTTTCTGTGAGGATTGTTGTTCTTTGCTTTCTGCTTTAAACAGCTTCAACATCAGTCACCACGATTCTGATAACAATCCAATTTAGTGGAGAATCTACATCTCAAACCTATGAGGAAGCACACACACACTTTACGACAAGATGGTCCTTTTGTGATAAGCAGCTTTAGATTTGTAAAATAATTACTGAAGGAAGGCCAATAACCTTTTTTCTTTTGGCTCAGTGGCAAATCCAGTACCTTGGCTTTAATTTCTTGTCATGTTATCATCGTATATACTTTTCAGTCAGCTAACCTACTTCTGGCTCTTTGTGTTTGCCAGTTTAATCAAAAACATAGCATGGAGCTCTCAGATTGATCAAATATGTGACCAAAGACGTGCACGCTTGTTTTCATCTCAACCTTAATGGATTTTAAATGCCTTTATTCAACCCAATTGTGATATTATTGCTCCAACTGTCCATTTGAATACTCTTTGGCTGTGTCCAAAATCCCTCTCACATTGGTGGACTAGTGCACTATAACCCATGTGATATAGTCCGAGCATCTTTGAGATGCAGAAATTACATTCACACCTCACTGCACCTATCAGTGATGCAAAATGATCATGGGCCATAAGCACCATATGGAGTAAATTATTAAGTGTCTATTACAGAGGAAATAGCGAAAGTATGAATGAGGGAGTGATTTCAAACACACCCGATGTCAGTAAGTCAATCCAATTAATACAAATGAGTCAGTTAATACAACCCCTGTTACAAAAAAAGGTAGGACGACGTGTAAAACGTACAAAGTAAAAACAGATTGCGGTCATTTACAAACAAACTGCTGACTTGCAACAAAAGTCAGAATAAGCGCATGTTTACAAAAAAAAATCAATGGATTTGATGAGGTAAAACATTAAACAAATTGTCTTTGCACTGATGTACTAACCCCAAAACGGATAAATTATCATTCTGTTTTATTTATTTATTCATTTTATATCAACCCAAGTTTTTATCTCTTCCAAACAGGTTGTTTTCATAATTGTTACACAACTGATATGGATTATGGTGGCATTAAGGTGTATTTCATACTGCTACTAAGAGGCCTAAGCAGCAGCTATTACACCGAAGCCTTTAAATTAAAGGCCACCTATTAAACATCGGAGTGATCATGATCAGAGATGACAGTCTAGTTTTTTGTGTGCTCTAACAGTGTGTTTCCTTGTCCCTCTTTTTCAATTCAGTGCCCCGATTCAGCATGCAAGCAGGATCTGCTGGCCTACCTGCAGAGAATTGCCCTGTACTGTCATCAGCTCAACATTTGCAGCAAGGTGAAAGCCGAGGTTCAGAATCTGGGCGGAGAACTCATCGTGTCTGGGGTGAGTCTCACCACACAGAGCAGAACATGGCTGCTGCTCTCGATCGGCCCTTAGGCTTGAATCGCTGCACTTAGAGACACTTTTTTTTATCCTCTTGGACTACGGGTGGGCAAACCCTTCACTTTAAGATCATGATGAAGCTTGGAAGAACGGTATGAAGGGTCATGCAGATTAAGGCTGATGCAATTATTTCAGACTGATTACCATCTAATATTAGCAGAAAGACGCAGCGCTGACTTTTCTTTTCATTTGTATTTTTCATGCCTTTTCATGCCCCATTATCACTGCTCAAACTCTTTTATTTATATATGTATATATATATATATATATATATATATATATATATATATATATATGCATATATACATATATATACATATATATATATATATATATATACATACATACATACATATATATATATATACATACATACATACATACATACATACATACATATATATATATATATATATATATATATATATATATATACACACACACACACTAACAGTTATTCAATACAGTCGTAGGTGTGAAATGTTTTTGAAGTGGACTATAAACTAGTGGAATGGGAGTTCATTCTAAACTGCTTCTATATTTAAATGCACAAAAAAAGCACTGCATTGAATTCAGATTTTCTATCAGGAGAGAAAAAGGTCAAATTGGTGCTCTCCTACTGTTCTGTTTGCAAAGAACTTCCTCGTGAATTGCCTTGGTACGATTTTTTCCTCTAATTAAAGATGAACATGACTTTAATCTTTTTGCTTATTGGTTTTCCCCTCGCATTTTGTGTTGATACAGTTCTTCATGATTTCTCAGGACTCTATTATCGTTCGTCTCGCATGAGCTATGCAAAGGCCTGCTGAGATTTTAACCTTTTCATGGTGGCCAGCTGGAGTCCACACTCATTAAGTCTAAGCAGTTGACTCGTCTCAGTGTGAGGTAGGAGGAGGCCCACTGGCCGCCGACCCTTAAATGTCAGCCAAACAAAACAGACGGAGGCAGAGGTACACCTGACCCCTGCCTCTGCTAATTAAGAACTGCTAAAATAAGACGTCATATAGCGAGAGCCGAGTTTTCAGCCAGCTTTAATTGCCAGTTGCAGCAGAGACCTCCTAGGTATTGTACGTAGCTAATATGTTCTATTATCCGTGTTGAGTGCTTGCTTTTACAGACACTTTGAATTGTTTGAGTTGACCTTTTGTATTTCCCTCTCTCTTTCCCCTCCAACTCTCCTTGCCCTCCTGTAGTTGGATAGCGCCACCTCCCTGATCCAAGCGGCCAAGAACCTAATGAACGCAGTGGTGCTGACTGTAAAAGCATCTTACGTAGCCTCCACCAAGTACCAGAAGGTGTACGGGACAGCGGCCGTTAACTCACCCGTGGTGTCTTGGCGCATGAAGGCCCCCGAGAAGAAGCCTCTGGTAAAAAGGGAGAAGCCCGAAGAGTGCCAGACACGCGTGCGACGAGGCTCCCAGAAGAAACACATCTCCCCCGTCCAGGCCCTCAGCGAATTCAAGGCCATGGACTCATTCTAAGAAAAACAGGAGAAGTCATGCTCACCCAAGAAAAAACGACAAAACATGACGGTGACAAGTTGAAGAAAAAGTCCCTTTTTACATTGTGTTAACCCACCTCTCTTTGCCCTGTGTGTGCGTGGTGACACCTCAGGAGGGACTAGAGTACATGTTAAACTGCCACAGTAACGGCTCCTGTGAACACCGCGGGCCTCGCGGCTCGCAAGGCGGCCGCGCATACCCAACACTATTTATCGATCTTATTGTAGCTTAATATGTGAGAGCCGAAATGTGACACACACGCAAGTACTTTTGAAAATATGGGAGTATTAAAAAAAAAAAAAAACATATCACATATCAGAGGAGGAAGAGAGTGGCATTCAAAAAAAAAAAAATAATTGTGGCAGTTGATATCCTGCTTGTATACACATTTAAACTGTCTGAATGGAAATCCTGAATGGTTCACTAGAGGAGTTATTCTATAGGGAATATATCAGTGTTGGTATGCTCCCTCTTGATATTTTTCTTTCAATTTGAATGTAATCTGTAGTGCTAGGAATAACTTATGTTTAAGATACATGGAAGTGTCGGCATCCAAGTAGTTTCCTTGTTCCTGATAATTATAATAATAATAATCCATACGGTGTTTTTTTTCCAAAGCACACTTATGGTCTATTGTATTGCCTTTTTAAATCCCATTTATTTAATGATTACATCACTAACTATGATGACCTTGATTGGAAGTTGTGTAGCGTATAAATATAGACTGAGAGGTTTGACTAGTTGTGGTTTGCTCAGAGAATAGAAATCCCTGCATACAGTACCTTTATATTCAACCCTTCTCTAATAAATCCCTCAACTTGACGTTCAAAGTTTCATGTGTCTTTGCCTGTTGTTCTGGTCTCAGCACTCTGCAGCAGCTACGGCAGTGTGGGAGTGAGCATTACAGTAACGATGCCTTTTATTAATTTGAAGGATCTGACATAATCATTAGAGATTGCAACGCAAGCCCTGTAGATAAAAAGACTCGGGAGAATAAAATCTATTAGTACTAAAAGCTTACAAAAATAGGTGTATTGATTCAGGATCACAGGTCAAGTCCCAATTTCTCCACTGTGACTTGAGATAATTGGTCTTGGGTCAGCAATGTTTCTGCTTTCGTTGCTGTATTTGATCAGGTCCTCCAAAAGAAAACGCCACCGCAGTCAACATTAAACACACGCAATTTTTACATATTTTAAGGGGATGGTTACGTTATTGGGTCCGTCTGGCAGTCACCTACTTTGGTCCAAATATCTCAATAACTACTGGAAGCATTGCCAAGATTTTTTTTTTTTTCACTGGGTTTCAACTACAAACAGAAAACAGAAAATGGCTCTATAGAGCTCTGCTGCTGTAATAAAAGTCTTCAGAAGCCTCAAGATCTTAAAGTGATATGAAGACATTATTGACAGCCTTTTTAAGCTGGAATATTCACTGTATCTGCTAAGCAAAGAGCGTTAGCACCTACTACATCTGAAGTGGGTGCAAAATCTTGATCGCACATCGAAGATGTTAATATCAGCTTTTTAAATAGATTCTGGTAAACGGGGCTTCAAGATACTCAGATTCCAAGGGACAAGCTGTCTGTTTTTTAACATTACTTCACTTTAACAGAACGCCAAGACACTGTTTTGCAATGTTTGTGGGCTGGGAAACGTCACCTGACTTTCCACCCGCATGGGGTTGAGCAGATAATGACTTTTTGTCTTGACACTACATTGGGTAGACATTCATGGTTCACAGAGGATACATCCTTATAGCTTTGTTTATCCCGTGACTTTTCCCCAATGGCCACCATGAGCTCAACTGTTTTTCAGCTGTTGTATTGCCATGAAGTTTGATACACACTTTCATGTCCTGCTCAGAATTACTTGAAAAAATGTAGGTGATTCTATCCTCGGCTACCATCAGGTTAAAAAAAATACTTGTTCATGACCAAATACATGCAAAACTAATTACATTTCTATAAGTCTCAGCTTGTGTTTAGCCAATTAGCAAACGCCGGCGTGCTCACACTCTAAACCAGGAGGTGAACATGATCAACATTAGCTGCTCAAATTAACTTATCAGAGCTGTCATCGTGAGCATGTTAACACAAAGTTTTCTGTTGGACTGCCATGCTGCTAATGAAGAGATAACACTGTATCTGTTTCACATGGTCTCAAAGTTAACTGCTGACTCCATGTCAAGCTATATAAGCCACTATTGACCACTGAAGTCCTTGTCAATCTCTGTTAAGCCCGCTGACTTGTTCAGGGGGAAAAAAAAGGAGGGCTGGCAAAACAGTAACTGGGGTTACACAGTAGGGACTCAACAGACGCCTGAAACATTTGCCAGTCAGCAAGTAAGAAACCCCACAATGCTCCTGGGCTGTGTGTGTCGAAGTTCGAAAATCTCTGAAGGCGAGGGAAAATCGGTGTGGATACTGCAAATGTGAATGTTTATATAGCTCGTCTGGTCTTCGGGAAAACCACAGAGACCGGGCTCTGACCTCCCTTCATGCCAAGTGATTCCAGTGAATTAGTTCATTTTAAAGATACAGCACAATGCATTCCTTTTAGAAAGCGGCTTTATCAAGCCCCTACAGGCACCACGGGCACTCCCTGCCATTAAAACAGGGAGAGAAAATCAATTGGTTGCTTAACACGACCTTGAATCTCTCGTGAATCAAATCAAAAGCATCGACAAGCATAATTGTCCCAATAATGGCTCACGGGACACTAGTTGAGATAATTCAGCGGTTTAGTCACTCATAATGAGTATGGCTCTTTATACACATTGTACTGCTAATGGCTATTAAACACAACATGCATCAGGCATCCGTGCATCACCAAAGTACCTTGTGTTTAGGATACAGGGCCACAGGAGAGGAATGTAACACGGTCCACTTACTGAACGGATTAATTCCTGACTGTGGCGCTGTCTCACTGGAGTAATCCATTCCCACCATCCAAATAAAACATGACATGATGGCTAACAGCCTGTCCTCTTTAAAAATTAAGAAAAAATAATTAAAAGGAAATAATGATGGTAGCCGAAAATGCCACCGCAGTGGAGGATATTAGTGCTTTGATTTGAGAGATGTCTTCACGGGATGTGCGGAATTAAAGGGATTAAAACTGAGTTCTAATCTAGTTAAACAAACCTCCCTAAGACCAACCATAAAAATAGACAGAGAGCAAAATGACTTAAAAGTCCCTGAGGCAGAATGGTGATGAACAGCATACAACCAGCTGCTGCAATATGGTTTCTGGCTTTCAGTCTCTGGTGTCAGATGCCTCCTGACACTGAACACACTGGAGACTCTGCCATCTGCACAGATGGACATCAGCGCTGTAAAGGGACCTGTTTTATGGCTGCAGTTGTTTTATAACACAACACAAAAATCGAATCAGAGAGAGTGGCACTGAGTCATCTTTGACCTGAAGTCATGGTTGCGTGTTTTTCACCAAGGTTTGAAAGATCTGAATGGTTGTCAACTGAGCAGAAATATCAATCACACTATTTTTAGATATAGCTAAAGTGTCTTTAGCTGTAAATGAGGCATTGATTCTGAGTTGTACTTTGATTACCTGTTGTTGGGTTATCAACCTTGCTGAGAGTCCTGAGAGTAGCCAGACTACAATAATAGTTAGAGAGAGAGATGCAGGAACCAGGAGGAGTGACGCATCCTCATCCTCTTCAGATGCAACTTCTCCTCCTTCCCCTACATCCTCACAGATTTTGCTAATGCTTTACTAAAATAATTATTTCCTCTAAATTGATACGTGTTTTAATAGATCTATTCTTGACTGTACAACCAGGGGTTGTTTACTGGTATTATCAAGTGTAGGCTGTTATCTCGGTTGACAAATAATTAGCGGATTGCTTGATAACTTTTATTGTCATATTAATACCTACGATTTACACTGCAAACCATTTGTTATGCAACCGCAGCAAGAGAAAGATTTCAGTTTGAACCTGATGACATGCTACTACTACAAAATTCATCACAGGTAGTTTGGAGAGATGTGAAATGAAACCTCAGGCGCTTCCTTCTTTATTTATATTTTCTTTTAGCTCTTTAGATGTTCTTCCAAGAGAAAGGTCAAACCTGTTTCCAATTTTAATTTTATCAAGCAAACCAACAGCTGGGGAGAGGCTAGAAATTACATGATCTGCTGCGTTATGCTCTGCAAAAAGTCTGGGGTAACACACACACACGTCACTGATTTTAAGGCCTTGTGCCAGTGATTCTTTTTGCACGCTTCCTTCAGCTCCAAATCAGCTCCTTGAATGTGTCTGAGGAGGTCAACTGTGCAAGGCATTTCAGGGTGGCTGCTCAGATTCAGACTCCTCTGCACCGACTCACTCTACGTTTTCAATCTGAAAATCCAGACTGGGAGGATGTAAATGGTTTTTGGCTGTACAGCCAATGATTAAAAGCAAAAATGTGATCCTGGTAGACGGCCGATAATCCGGCCATTCCCCCGGCACAATGTCTCAATCTCTCAGAGGATATGAAAAGGTCCCGCCAGCTCAGACTCTTTCAGCTGAGAAAAAATCTCCAGGCCTGAGTAGAGTAGCACGACAAAATTCATCCTCACGTCGTCGTAAAACATTTCATCCTGGAAGCTTGGTGACATACAGCACGGACTAATTCCACGGCTAGTCGGTGAACGATGCTGTAGCCGTGAGATAACTGCGAATACACGAGCGACCCAAGAACGTGCCAATTTGTCACAGCTGATTCCGAAGTCTTTTTCTTTTTTCTGTGGATTGTGCCATTTACTTCATCCTGGCATTGTGTTCTCAGGATCACATAATTTCATTCAAAGACAAAAGGAATGAGGGAGGAAAGCGCTCGGAGCAAAGAAGCTTCACAAGAAAAGTTAGCTGATATAGCGAGCTAACTGCCAGCTAAGGAAGCTTAGAAGCTTGGTAGCTCCATAATTAAAGTGAAACTCTCGCCAAAATGCAACCTAGGCTTTTTTTATGAGTCAAAAATTTGCGTAAAAACATAATTACGACGAAAGAGGCACTTTTAAGATTGACCGTATTTTCATTTTCGGCTCAAACTCATTTTCAGTGGGAGTGTATGGAGCACTTTTATGCTAGCATCAAAATCTCTATTTTTAAAACACTATGAAGGCTCGACCCAACATGAAACTTTGCTTGTAGAAGAGCTTGTATTTGTCTCTTTATTGAGATTTGTGTGCTGGCGTCAACACGGGGTGTTTTATTTTGAAAAGTAGCCGGATGTTATATTGTTGTTTCGGTGCGTGTCTTCCTGTCTGCTCGGTGCTAAATTCAGCTGATTTGCTGCGTAATAGTCCTGCGTATCTGCTCTGGAGGGCCTCGGGCTGCCGGAGCTGGGACGGAGCAGATATGCAGCGCAGCGGACCTGCTGGAAGTTAACAGACTAAAGTGAAACCTATCAGCTCTGCTGGCGTGGCGGAGACGTCACGCAGCTCACACGTATCTGGAGGAATTGCGGGAGTTCGTTTCGCCATTGTTCGCTGACAGTGAAACCTTCTCCTTCCCCGCTCGGAACAACTTTAGGAACCTCACTCTCCACACACATTGGCCTGCACCTGTGATTCCAGATTCTTTGATACGCCCCTTCCATGTGCCAGTGTAAAAAAAAAAAAAAAACGCAAATTCACTGGTCGCAAATGTAAATGTGGTCCAACTGTCTCAAATTTTGGTCACAAAAGTTACTTTTCAAAATAAAACACTCCGTGTTGACACCAGCACACAAATCTGATAAAAGAGACAAACACAAGCTCTTCTGCTAATCCTTCGGTCGGGAACACTTCCTGCTGTTGACAGACCTATAAATGCGGTCGCGAGTGATTATGTGATTATCGCGGGAACTCGTTTGCCTCGCCACGCCAGCTGTCGACCATACTGCGCCGTGGCGGACTCAAAACGCAACCGGTGGGGATTGCCAGACAGCGGAGCAAAACCGGATCGGAGCCATAACGCAGCGGACACGTATCCAGTGGAAATTCGAGGTTACAGGGCTCTCATGCTGCACTCCGTGTTATGTCAGGGGCAGGGCCCCGCCTCCCCACACACAGACAAAGAGTCTGACAAGAGGGTTCACGTGAGAGACACAAGGAAAACAAACAAGCATGCAAATGGAAATTATCGAGGCCGACAAAATTATCAAGCTCATTTTTATTTATGGTAAGATTAATTGATTTATTGATTATCGTGACAGGCATACTTGTCCCTCATCATTTTATTCTCCCTCTTGTTATCCCTGTTGTCTATTGAAAGTTATTATTTGTGATGTACATTAGTATAAGCGTAGCATAAAGATATTTTATGCTCAAATAACTATATATACTCAATTGGCTGGTCTGCCGATAATCATGACAGGTATGTATCTATGGTTTTAAAGTAACTGATGGGTGATTAAAAACTGAGGAAACACGGGATTCACTCCGATTCTTGTGTATCTGTTGATGTTGGAATTTTCTGTACATATATTGTTAGTTTGTTTCTGGCATTGTTTCAGGCATTCGTTGTCATTCTAATTAAAAAACGAACATCACTCCCTGGCGCTGGATTGAAGTCACGGTATATGAATTTAACACCCAGACTGTCCGATTGTTGCACATTCCTCTGGCATTTTGTTCTCATGAAAAAAACATCACAAGGCTTTTCATCTAACCAATGATGTTGCACAGATGTTCCTGTTATGATCCACCTGATATAGCGCTCCATCACTTTCTTACAGTCCTCCTACATATTTACACCCAGCCACTTCATAATGAAGGAAACGTCGGAGAAGTGTTGGAAGTTATATCTGAAGTCTGATGTGAAGAGACTGAACAAAAACTTGACTTGCGTGAAGCCTCTCAGTCAGGTTGAAAGAAACCCTTCGGTAAATTATTTTTTGTGTGTCTACATGTCGATCTGCAGTGAGAATCGAAACAAATCTGACAGAGTTCTGAGACCCTGCAGCACCAGAAAAAAAGGCTTTACATTAACAATGTCCATGGAGTATGTTGAACAAGCACAGGGAGAAACCAATGTTCACTCAAGATGCCTTCCGAGGACACTGACTTGCTCAGGGAGGAATTACCTTCTCACCTGGATGGCAGTGATGGACAGTCTCAGGGTGGAGGAGGGGGCTGCGGGGCACCGTGATGTCTCCAGGTGTAATGAACAGTTTAAGGCTGGGTGAAAAGTTCGAAAAAAGGGGACCAGGGCCACAGTGTTATGTTGACCTTTAGAGTGATGGACAGTTTGGGGGAGGGGGGCTGTTATTTTGTCTGTTTCATTCTTGTCAGCGAAGGAGGGTGAGAGATGGCCAGCGTGAGTGAGGGGTAGAGCGCTGAAAGTGGTGTGCCATTAAGGCTGCGCGTTGGCGTGGGTGCAATACCTGGCCTTTGCCTGTTCCTGTAACACCCTTTAAAAAATAGGTTTAAAGAAGATTGACAGGAGCACAACAGCACACAGTTGAGTTGCTCCAGGAAGAGAAAGGTTTAATATTTTGCCACATATCTATTTTCTAAATTAAATATCCAGTTACTGTTGTTATATGAAAGTAAAGACAGGAATTCAGACATGTCATAGTTAGTAAGTAGCAAGGACAATACTTGACATTTCTTTCAAATTAAAAGTTACCACAATAATTGACTCAAAATGTATTTAATATAACATGATTTAATAATCAAATTCTGCTATTTTCCGACAAGCAGTTAATGGTTAGCTTCCAATTTTCTTCTTTTTTTTTTTTTTTTTTACCTTTTTACAGAGCCAGGCTGGCTGTTTTCTCTTGTCTGGCTAGATGCTAGCCTTCATGCTAATCAGCTGCCAGCTCTGGCTTTGTATGTAGTGTAAAGATATGCTTTCAAATATTCTTCATCCATTTCACCAAGAAAGCAAGTGAGTATATTTCCCAAAATGTTAACTACCGTAAATTACCAAATAATAGCCGGGGCTTTTATTTGTTTCAATCACTTAACAGACCAGGCGTTTATTTTGGACAGGCGTTTAATTCCTTCCTCACAAAAATCATCGCCCTGATCATTTTGCGGGACACTCTCTCGTGGCGTGCCCGTTTGCTGATAATTCATCCCTGCATGTTAATCTCAGGCTCCTCGCTAGCGTTCTTCCTCCCTCCACCAGGCAGCCTGGCCCTTTTGCTATCCTCCTCGGACAGATGCTGAAGCTCAGTTTTATTTTTTCGCCAATCTCTCTCTCTCTTCGGGTCGACAGCCGCAAGTCGTTTCTCTAGAGAAACGACTTGCGGCTGCTTCTCCCGAGTTTTCCTCTGCATATTTTATGACAGAAAGATTGAATTTCAAGTCGTACTTTTTATTTTTTTGCTGCACCGGAGCCATGGCGATCATCAATGTGATATTGACTAACAGAAAGCAGCACAATACGTGAAAAATGTGAAGAAGAAAAACGTGCAGTGTCAGTGGTCACGTCTTCTTCATTGATTTAAAAATAAATAAATTAGACTCAGCATTTATTTGGAACTGGTGGTTATTTATCAAAATATACACCCGGCGTTTGAAGGGGACCCTGCGGTTAATTGAAACCCGACTATTATTTGGTATTTTACGGTATTTACGTCTACAACACTGACGTGCACAAGTTTATCGATGACGACCAACCTGCACACAAATCTTATCTTCTTCATGTTGAACCCTGGGTTCAGGACACTCAGACTGATTCAGTAAAGGATTTACTACAGGCTGAAGTATGAAAGAGCTCTAATAGCATGTCCTCCAAGAGAATGCTTATGCCTAACAGACATTATTCGTATGTAAGAGATGACGTATGAAAACCTCTTCTTCACATAACTAGATGATACTACAATGCACATGAGAGCGGTCTTCTAAGAGAAGGCCATATGTGGCCACGGGTGAAGTAATATAGCACACTCATATACTCTCATGAACTTCTTCATTGTCCACACTAATGGCAGCTCCTCTCTCCCACAGAAAACAGTGCTCCTGAAACGTCTCGTCAGTAGCCCCGCCTCTAATTGTGTGACTTCTTGACAACACATTGTGACACCATGTCACACGCATATTAGTGCTAGTTTGGCATTTAAGAATTAATTCAGCATAGCTGCTCTGTTGCTGTTAGCAGTGCTGGCTCAGGCATGTGTGAGCTGACCAATCAAAGGACTGTCTGTGGTCCTTACAAAACTGAGGGCAGCACAAGTATATATCGTCTCTCAAGAGAACTGAAATTGCTTAAGCACGAAGGATGTCATGGTCAAAAAAGACAAAAAAAAGAAAAAAAGAAAGCCTGCTCACCCTCTACACCATCATCAGGACCAGCTCTGCATTCGGACACTTTCACAAAACAACTTGTAATCCATCCGGTACATCACTATATGAGAAAGTAACAGCCACATTAACGGAGTAGATTATTAGGCCCTCTTGGATGTCTGCACTCTATTGAGTGCTTTCTTCTTTTATTTTGCATCTCACCAGATGGTACCTTAATGAGGCGAAGCTGTCACTGTTTAAATTACACAGAGCGAGGAATAGAGTGGCAAAGAGTAAAATACCCTTTCGCAAATTTGTGCAAGGTCATAATAAAGTGGTCAGCAGTCGCCCAAAATGGCTGGAGAAACAGCTTGATTTATGTCTGTCTGTAATTGAATGAGAAAAGAGAGTGACCTCTGCTGAGCCCGGGCCTCGACCAATCACAGGGAAAATTCTATCAGACACGAGGGGTTGTGGAAGAGTTATTTCCCTCCATCACCTACTATTATCGTCCCCACAACTATTAACTATATACAATTAACATTAGCTTTCAGGGAGAGTGGACAGGTGAGGGGTTCTGCTGGAGTCTGTATTTACCCACAAGGAGGAATGTGCTTTCACAGAGGTTAAAAAGTGGCGAAGAAGTGTTTCACTGATGACATTTTTTTTACATTTCTCTGCCAGATCAGCAGCTTTTTTTATTGGTTAATCATCTGTAACAGTAAAACACGGAAAACTACTGATATAAATCAAACTATAACATAAAACTACTTGTTTTAATGTTTCATCAAATAATGAGAGTTTTTCTGCTTGGGCAAAGGAGTCACATGCTGAAAGCTCGATGGTGCCTGGAGGGCTCGAGTGGACAGACATGGGGATACCGAATGTCCTTGTCCCTCAAATAATAATCAGTCATTACTGTGACGTATAAGCAACGAGACTGAATCTACGGTCAATCAGATTTATGAGGCCCTGTGGGCATAATGATGCTTTAAACCAGGGATGCCAGGGTGAAATTTGTCAGGGGGCCAGATTTTTTTCAAGCAAGTCCTCAGGGGGCCGAATTACACTTTCGGCCTGAAAGACCAAATACTGACTCAACACATGGATATGCTGCTTGAAATTATTCATGAAGGCCTACACATCAAGAAGAAACTGCACTGGCACCACAATAGCCTCACAATGAGGCCTACAATTACATAGCAGCATAAGTTACCCTCTAAAAACGTAACATTGTCCTATCAATGCAAATAGCCTACATTTATAAACTAGAAATGCAACAAAATAGACTAGGTGCCAACAAAACACATTTCCTATAAATAACACAAGTGTAAACTGTAAATTACTCTGATCATATTTACTGAAGGCTTGCACATGAAAACATGCCAATGCATAATTAGGCCAATTAAAAGAAGGCCAGGCCACGTAGGCCTAAACGAGTCACAGAAAGCAAGTGCCAGTTATCCAACAATAAGTTATCCAACAACAGGCCAAGTGACTGAATATCATAGTGTCGTTTGATATTGTACTCCTTTGCTACAGCCACTTGTTGAGAACAAATAAGACACACGGGTTTGCCTCCTACTTCCCAAAAGAAAAAAAAAAATTGCCATCTATCCTGAAAGATGCGACCTTCAGTGTCGACCTTCCTCTTTTTTGACAGCATCTTGATAGCGACTAGTCTACCGTAGCCGTCAGCATACCGGTCAGTGTACAGCGCTGCAGCAGCTGAGGCGGGCAGCAGCAACAGACCAACGGACGGATTCCACGAAAATTACCGTATTGACCCGAATATAGGACGACCCTGATTATATGACGACTCCTCTTTTTAATGTTCAGAAAAAGACTCTGATAACCAAAATTTGTTTCTCAATAACAAACTCACATACCCTTTTGTCACTCTCTTGAAAGTGGCCGCTTAGAGGACCACGATAAGCTTTTCTCTTACTGTTGGCGTTTTCAGACGGTCTTTTTGGACCCGCCATCTTCGGACGTTACACTCCGTAACTCCATATTTCTTGGCTGGCTGACAGTTGTTTGACGCCTCCGCTGCATTGACCACCATTATCTTAAAATTAGCATCATAGCTCCGCCTCAGATGTCTGTTAACTTGCCCCACTTGATCCACTTTGCTCCGTAAAATCACCGCGTCTCTCCATTTTTCATCTCCTGTCACTTCTTCTCCGCTGTGATTGACAGATGACACCAGCCACAGTGACTGTGACGTCTCTACAATAAGCTGGCGCCCTCTGTCGTTGCGGTCGTGTAGCGACCCAGACAACTATCAGCATGTGTCAACGGTTAGACCCCGATTATAAGACGACCCCACTTTTTTCACAAAATGCTCTCCCATATCAACCACGGGCCGGATGTGATGTACAATCGGGCCGGGTCCGGCCCGCGGGCCGTAACCATGGCATCCCTGCTTTAAACCAAATCTAACATCCGCCTGCTAACAGCTCATGACAACATTGTCAGCAAGGTAATGTTTAATATGTTAATAAAGTGTTATAATGCTTTGCTAATTAGCACTAAACGCAGAGTTTAGTTGACACTGATGGGATTCAAATATACGGTCACAAAGCAAAAGTGTCGGTTAGATTAAAATTCGGAACCGATGGTGGCGGCACATGAAAAATAGGTGGATCACCAAAGTTGATGGGATCTATCCAGCCTTCATTTTGACTTCAGTGACACGGGTGTCAAGTTCGCATCTCACCGGGTTGTGACGCTATCGTGCACACACACACACACACACACACACACACAAGGTGAAAACCCGGGAACCAAGTAATTAATCTGATTGAGTGCATAAAAATGCGGGCTCATCATTACAGCAGACATGTGTATATGTGGTCGTAAATCCAAGGCGAAGGGTCCCCCAGCTCCAGCTCGCCGCTGCAGTCATCGCCGATTCCCAGTGTCACTGTCATTCCAGCCTCCAGCTGAGGCGGGAGCAGGCAGATCAATCTTCACATCCGTCCTGGATGAGCATCTTCGCGAAAAAAAACACGAATATCAACGGCACACAAAGAAACACCGCTGCAGCCAAAGCAACCGAGCGTCTTGGGCAGGTTCAAAGTCGACTCACTGTGTGAGCTTTTTGTCTTACTTGTCTCTGTCTCCATGCTTTCCTTCCCTTTTTTTTTTTTTACCCCAGCTGAGTGTTTGGATTAAAGTTGCTTTAATGTCAATAACATTCAATTTGATCATCGTCCCTAATAGGAATACCTGTTTGCCAAGGCTTTGCAGTGTCTGACCCATATTGAACCCAGGTTGGATGAGATCGACCGCCAACACAGGTTTACATTGCGGCCGTCTGAAAGGGGTCTAACAGGATTTATCCTGACGCAACACTCCATTAACCTTCCTCTATTAGAGCAGCCTGCATGCTTTTTTAGCGTTTTTTTTCCCTACAGAGGCACGCAGAGATAGTAATATCCTGAGGCTATATACATCATTGCATAAAAACAGACCTGTTGTGACTGATTCCTTCGCCCGGCCTAGAATCTAATCCCGAGTTAGTTTTCACAGCATGCTACTGTCACGTTAGCCGGTGCCTAATTCTGTCTAATTGAGTAATGACAACAACTCTGCATAGTGACACCTCCACTGCAAGGTCAGTGTAAAGCGTTGCCAGCTTCACACAGAGAAACTGAGTCAAACCCACTCGTACCGCAGAGCGCCCAGCGGGAGAGACCCCAAATCCAATAAATCTAACTGCGGGAACCAGACACACACACACACACACACACACACACACACACACACACATGTGCAGGAATGCATGCACACACACATACGCTGACAGTAGCCATGGTACAAGCCAGATTCTACTGGGGGGTTGTAGTGACTCCGTGGCTGGCACAGTATCATCACAGCGAGAAGCATCTGAATTGATTCATTTTTTTTTGTCAGCTCTTGTTTGTGCCTCTCTTTGGTACTGGATTTAAGACTTTTAAGCTCACTTTATGGAGATATTTTAATGTATTTTAGTCATACAGTGGACTGTCTGCCTCTCAGTGTACGTAGTTGTATTGATCTTGTAATGCCTAGCTGGTGTATTAAGTAAATCTGACCCTAGTTTCCTCTCCCAGGTGCAAACGCCCTCTTTTACGATCATTAAATGTCAAAATGGTAATCAAGACTGTTGTTTATAGTTCCCATATCACAACAGATGCATAATAAAAAGATGATCAACACAGGGAATTAAATAATGACCTCAATTAAAGAAAAATTATAAGATTAATTAACATTCATTAGAATTTGCATGTCATTCTCCATCACAATCTCTGCTAATTTCCTGCCATCCCTCTGCTGCTACTCGTAGGGCTGTCAGAATTTTACAATTCCACGATTTGATCAGACTTTTGATTTTATGGTCACGATTCAATTCAAACCTTTTATTTATCTATTTTCAATGACAGCTATTCCCTTGCTTATTTCATCTTCATTTGTGAAGATCAACAGATCATTTGTCTTACACTCTGAGAACTGGTATTCGCATTGTCAGATCTTCAAAAAGATACAAAAGTTATTTTACAAGAACAACTTGACTTTACCCTTGAAGCTGTTTTGCAGGTAAGGGTAAGGCAAGCTCAAATAATAAGAATAACAATACCAGAGTTAAACAGAAAACACTACTGTTCAGGGATTAAACATCAAAAACAAAAGTTAGAAACACTACACAGGATCACTGAGATAAAAGAAACCAGTGAGTTGATCGAGGATAAGGCCACTGGTGAGCTAGCTGTTTTAGATCACATCATTTTTTGTAGGACGTGTGCTTGCTGCGGGCAATTGGCAGCGCTGGCGGAGAGAAAAATAGCTAAGAGGCGAAACGCTGCTTTTGATTTCAATGACTGAAATTGAAGCTTCATTTTGATGAATTTTCGATTCAGAATCAAACTTGTAACCTCTCTACTATGATGACCCCTGCTGTTGAGGCAGCAGCCTCCTGATGTCATCTGGGTTTGTGGAGGAGTTTTGGTTGATCAGGGGCACCTGGGCCCAGTGTCTTGAGATTATAAAACCTATGATTCATTAATTCATTCTCTCTCTCTCCTCTCCAGCAGACGTCCCACGGGGTGATGTGGCAGCCACTGTTTTCCCAAGTTCCATTA
Organism: Diplodus puntazzo; assembly: GCA_963678695.2. Taxonomy (NCBI): domain Eukaryota; kingdom Metazoa; phylum Chordata; class Actinopteri; order Spariformes; family Sparidae; genus Diplodus; species Diplodus puntazzo. The sequence goes on along the minus strand of OZ023156.1, from coordinate 15,150,023 downwards.
TGCTCAGTTGATGCACTTTACAACATACATCCATTACATTTTACACTACACTACTGATAGTGCTGATGTTCACATCCCATGTGTTCATTATTTTCCTTTGTTGCACATTCCGTTGCCTTATGTTAAATAAATCTACTTTGTTAAACCTCCATAATTCAGTGTGTCTCCCATCTTGTCATGGCTCAAAGAGCCAGGTTGTGACACTACTCACTCTCAAAAAGTGCCAAAAGAACAAACAAGAAAAGTAAAACTATAAATTAAAACTTTAACTTTAAAACAAAAGGCATGTCACAGATTGCATCTTAGACTAGAAAAGCATAGCAGAACTGATGAAATTAGTCAAGAATCTTACCGGTGTGGTTTGAAGTTGTCTGGTGGATAAACAGAAGTTGTGTTTATATACATTGTGTGAGTCTAACAAATGCATTTACTTCCTTATAAAACATTTAAAAAAAAAAAAAAAACTAAACAAAAAAAACCCCACTAGTGTAGAAGGAGCTTTGTTCAACCTGCAGGCGTTTATGATGGCTTCTTCTTCTAAGCTTTACTCACACGGAGGGGGGAAAAAAAATCCCAATGAGTGCAAAGAAGTCGAGAAAGCGTCCTCTTGACGTCGACTGCAGCAAATTCACCGGGGACCGAATCATCTGTCACGCAGCTGAAACAGTGCTGGTGTCACAGATGATGAGTCGCTCAAAAGCACAAAATGACAGTCTGAAATATTTCTGAGAAAATCTATTTCACCGCTTCCAAGAGCCTGACAGGAGTGTAAGTATTCGACTGATAGAAAAGCTACATATTACTTATGTAATGTTTCATCTCATAATTTGTTATTTCTTTGTTTCTGTGTGAGCATTTTAAAACCCTCCATGCAAATTCCCTGCCTGCAACTCAGGTCCCGTCAGTGAAGGTAAGCTGCAGCTTTTGAAGGTATCGCAGTGAGTATGACGAGGCAGTGAACCGCACAACCGAAGACTTTATACTCTACGGTGTGTGTCAGCTTCGGCCATACTCGTGTCGTTGTTCAGCCATAATGGAACACAATCGACTCGACAGGATATGCAGTTTACCTAACGATTATAGGACATTTCCGTCTCATTGTTTGTGCATTGAAGGTCTCTGATTTAGAGTGCTCTGTTCATGCCTTTATAATTCCATTCCGCTTGCACTTAATAGCACAGTGAGGTGTTGTGAGAGCTCTGAGTCGGAGCACCAAGGTGCTCCTATAACCATTAAAATGTTCGACTGCCCATTAAATGCATCTGTACCTTTTTGTAAGTAGCCTGATCCATCACTATTATGACCGGTATAGTCTTAGTACATGGACCTGGGGAGACTGGCGATGCCCAATTTAGACTGTGCACAGAAATATGGTCTGCTTAATGCCATGTTTGAGCAATGAAAAGGGAAAAGAAACAGAGGAAAAAAAGAACACTGAGCTGTTTAAATATTGATCTTGACAAAACTACTACTGTACACTTTACACCTCTGCACACACTCAAGTGCTGCTAGGAGCAAAAAAATCTCACAATACACTGTATCCATGTGCCGGTGTTATAATTAAAATAATGTCCTACAGACTCTGATTTGATGTTTAGCAGAGACTGTACTGGCGAAATGTGTGTGGAATGTAATACAGACAGAAGGTGTGCCTGGTTTTCTATTTGATTTTTTAAAATGTTTTTTTAAAGTTGTTTGTTCCGCTCATCATTTTGTTTTCACACAACCCAAATCTCTCCTAATCGACAGCACAACCCAGCATGCCGAATAAACACTTTAAGCTGAAAGGTCTTTTTGAAGTCGTGCTTGACGAAAATGCAGAGGGAGACGCGTTTGTAACAACCACTGATTGATGCAACACACGACGTAGCTTTCAGTATACCGATGTTGATGATAACTGTGATAGTAGAAAATTAAAATATTGATATTGTGTCAATAATACACATGGTACATACATGATAATATTATATAATCTAGCACAGACTTGTGAATCATGTTTGTCATTTCTTCTGGTGGCCTTTTCACTATTCGATCAGCGTATCTGTACTCCAGACACTTCTATTTGAGCAGAATTTATTTGGCGAAAAAGAAACAAAACACACAGTAGACGAAGGTCTAAAATACATTTGACCTACTTTTTTTTCAAAATTTCCCTTGAATATTGCAATATTATCGTTATCGGAAATTTGTTTGGAAGTGAATGTCTGATATGGTGACAGCCCTACATCCAATAGTGCAATATGTGATTTGACAGCCAACAGTGGAGACATGACGTCCCTGTCTGGATGTGAAGTGGGGACATCGCTCGTCATGTTCAGCGCTATAACCCTATGGACCCATAGAGACGCACACTTGCCAAAGACACATTTGCTTGCAGCGGGCCTCCATGTTTTTCCAAGCAGATGTACTGGGATGCGTTTGGATTGGAAGTCAGGAAGGTCGACTTGGAAAATATCGACTTTCGACCTGCAATGGAATAGAATGAAGCTTTCGTGTGTTTCGTGTGTTTAAGATTAACCGGATCGTCCACATTGTGATGTCTAAAAAACACAGTGAAATAAAATATATTTTATAAATAATAAATATAATGTATGTATGGTGGCGAATGGATCAAACTCTGAAAATAAAGCAAGCCATTTTGTGGGGGGTTGTAATGTATCCTACATTTTTCAGCTGCTTCTTTCCCGATATATGCCTGCAGGAAAAGACAGTTTGGGCCCCTGAACATCACGTGAAATTTTTCTTACGTGTCTGGCCACTATGTTATTTTGGCTTCAAAGCCTGCTGCTCTTCCCGGGGGCTTGCCTTTGCTTCCAGGCCACCAGAGCACCCAGGGAGTACAGAATGTTTAACGGTTCAAAATACTGCAAAGTACACAATTCAAGTTTTTTAGAACCTGCTTAACAGGACATTTATCTCCATTGTGTCTTCAAAAGAAAATGAATTTTGTCAGATGCACCAGCTCTACTCTTATAGACATTTTAACTTGTCAAAGTAGAAAAGGCACAGATGTTACTAATACATTATCAAGGACTCTGCTCTGTCTTAGTGTCCCAGTAAGACACAACAGT